>JAFIRS010006445.1:0-37217 GCA_018342105.1 Gonioctena quinquepunctata
GTAATTTTTAACATTATGCTGTCCTATAGAATTCTGCGATTTTATACTTTTTAACCTCAAGTTAGTAAGTATTACACATCTTTTGATTACCAGCATATTTGTAATTTTTGTATCATTTTATAGATGTTCTTTTGACAAGTAACAAATAGTTGTCTTTTAATCATTGAGGTCTGATGAAAAGATACATCTGACTGCATCCCCAAGGCAGTTTGAATACTTTTATGAACTAACCAGTCACGAAAACGGAACTATATATATATATATATATATATATATATATATATATATATATATATCAATATATATCTTTATATATATAATTCTACTGTACTCCTCCTGAACGGCTGGACTGATTTGAATGAATTTCTGTGTATGCGTTTGGGTGGCGCCCCAAATCATCCCCCTAAATATTGAGGGTGGTCCGTCCCTTAATTTTTTATTTTTATTTCTCAGAATTTTTTTTCTAAGATACAACATTCAAAAATACATATAACCCTAAATTTCCACCCTTCTTCGATCAACCCCTATTTTTTTGTCAAGATTTTTATTTTCATTTTGTCATGACTTAGAATAAAAAAATTTATATTACTCTCAATTCACCCTTTTTCGATCAACCCCAATTTTTTATTTTTTTTCCAGGAAAACTGGATAACGGGATAACGGGAATACCGGGATAACGAAAAAACAGGAAAATGGGATAACGGGATAACGAGAATAACGGAATAACGAAAAAACGGGAAAATGGGAAAAATGGGTTAACGGGAGATGAAGAAAAATGGGATAACATGAAAACGGGATAACGGGATAACGGGATAACGGGAATAACGGGATAACGAAAAAACGGGATAACGGACATGATAAGGAGATAACGGGAAAACGGGATAACGGGGTGAAGACAAAAAGGGGTAACAGCAAAATGGGATAACGATATAACGGGAAAATTTTTGGGATAAACATTTCAGGGAACATAGAAATTTGAACAGGACAACGTCTGTCGGGTCCACTAGTATATATATATATATATATATATATATATATATATATATATACATATATATATATATATATCTTTATATATTGTTATGTTATGTTATGCCAGTTGTAAAATTTAAAAGAATAAAAAACCACAAAAAGAATAAATTATAAATAATTAATAATTTCAAGAGTTTGTTTGTGAATAACTTTTGAAACACTATGTATATTGTGAGCCTAGGTATGATATGGATGGATAGTAATGTCAAAGTACTGTAAAACAAACAATTTCATACACTGTCAAAATTATAATAACCCATATTTGATCAAAAGACATCAAAAAGTCCAAATATACAAAATTGTCATGAATAAAAAGTAATCAACACAGTTATAAATTTGAAATATGCTGTATATGAAATTGTAACTGACTAATAGAAGCCAATGAGAGAACGGCAAACGTCTTTATGAAAACAGTCAATCAGGGAATAGATGGTCAGGTTTAAAATTGAAATTGTGAGGAAATAGCAATGAGATGGTATCAGAAGCAATTATCATTCAAATATGTAAATAATAATAAGAATGGAAAAAGAATTGTAAATATGAATTAAGCAGTATAAACATGAACAGTGAATAGTGACAAAATTAGTGCGCGAATTTGAAAATTCAAATATAAAACAAGGAAGAATGAAGGTATCTATGCAACAGAAAAAACAAAGCTGAAGGAGATCGAAATTTTTTTTCCAAGGAGAAGCCACGCCGAAATTTCACAAATAAGAAAAAAGGAATAATCCAATTTTGGTGAACAAAAAATAATATTACCTTAATGGTATAATATCCACGGATCCTGACGCTGATTTTCACAAATATATATAGTTCCTGATGCTGGTATTGCTGTCCTAACAACAATTGGAGAGAAGGGACATCCTGTTTATGGTATAGTTGAACACTAAC
Organism: Gonioctena quinquepunctata; assembly: GCA_018342105.1. Classification (NCBI taxonomy): domain Eukaryota; kingdom Metazoa; phylum Arthropoda; class Insecta; order Coleoptera; family Chrysomelidae; genus Gonioctena; species Gonioctena quinquepunctata. The sequence continues at coordinate 1,924 of JAFIRS010006445.1, forward strand.
AGTTCCAACCAGGTATAAAAACTTTCTTAGTGTATTTCCGGTCCAGAACTATTTCATAAATAACCAATTGCACATTCGAAGAATGTTATAACACCGTATTTCCAACAATAACAGAAAACTATCAGTCACGTAAAAAGTGAGGTTCTGTTTATATATCCATTAACTGATTTATTTTCATTATTCGTGAATATTTGTTTGATTCACTCTAGCATAAGTTATTTCTCGTAGGCCAGGTAATTTTAAGTCTTCCTGAATGAAGGAGATAATTGTTTTTGATATTTATTGTTTACTTTCTCACAATGATCAAATAACATGCCAAAGATCTCTCAATAAACTGAAGTTAGTCACCAATGACAGTGTCTAAATTCCCTTGAACCGACTTTTTTAGAGATAAGAGCGTACCAACTGTTGCTTAGCCGTGGGGACAAAATAATAATTGTAGGTAGCGTGACGAGAGAACAGTGACGTTCGCTGGCAATTATTATTACAGGGGCAGAAATATTCATTTATATTATATCAATTTGGCTCTCAAAGAATACCAAAAATAATTAGCTATATCAATATACAAAATCAATTTATATATTTTACAATTATTAAAACATCACAAGTGGCACCCAAAAACAGGGGCACAAATAATATTTGAAAACAAAATAATTTTGTAAAATTCATTTTTCAATTTATCATAACATTACAATATATATATATATATATATATATATATATATATATATATATATATATATATATATATATATATATATATATATATATAATCCTATTGTACGTGTGTTGTCACTGCACTCCTCCTAAACGGCTGGACAGATTTGAATGAATTTTTCTATATGCGTTTGGGTGGCGCCCTGGATGGTTCAGATTCACAAACCATCCCCCTAAATGTTGAGGGTGGTCCACCCCTCATTTTTTTTTGTTTTCAAAACAAAATTTTTTGTTTTTATTTTTTTATGATACAGCATTCAAAAATACATGCAACCTTGAATTTTTACCCTTCTACGATCAACCCCTATTTTTTGGCGAGATTTTTTTTTTATTTTGTCTTGACTTAGAATAAAAAAATTCATATTACTCTCAATTCACCCTACTACGACCAACCCCTATTTTTTATTTTTTCCCAGGAAAACGGGATAACGGGATAACGGGAATAACGGGATAACGAAAAAACGGGAAAACGAAATGACAGGATAAAGGGGATAACGGGGAAACGGAATTACGTGATAAATAAAAAACGGGATAACAGGAAAACGGGATAACGGGAATAACGGAATACCGAAAATACGGGAAAACGGGAAAACAGGAAAATGGGATAACGGGATGACAGGATAAGGAGATAAGGGGAAAACGGGATAACGGGATAACGGGATAACAGGATAACGGTAATAACGGGATGAGGCAAAATCGGGATAACGGGATGACAGGCTAAGAAGATAACGGGAAAACGGGATAACGAGGTAAAGACAAAAAGGGGTAACAGGAAAATGGGATAACGGGATAACGGGAAAATTTTCGGGAAAACCGTTTTAGGGAACATAGAAATTTCGACAGGACAACGTTTGTCGGGTCCGCTAGTATATATATATATATATTTATATATATATATATATATATATATATATATATATATATAGTATATATATATATATATATATATATATAAAAGGCCGGTTCTCATCTGGTTTTGCGAATGATCATAAATACATATGGGAGGTACATTTCAGAAAGTATGGTAATGTGAATAATTCATCTCGCCAACGATGCAGAGGATAGCTTCAACTTTACCTATTATCCCTGTTTTGTTGTGAACAACATCAGTAAGGATTATCCGCGACATAAGCATGATAAATGCATTTTCTGCGACGGACCAGAATGTCATGTTTTGTTGATACGAAAATAGTAGCTAATTCTCATTTATTTTCCATACGGTAGTAGGCGGATAAAATAGGATTTCCTTGAAACCATATTTCACTCAGAGGAAAACTTGAATTCATTACAAGCGTGGGTGATTTTCACAAAATAATTATATGCCTTTCCATCGCCTTCATCATAATCTGAGGTGTTTATTCTTTTTTTTTTTTTGGGTTGCCTGCATCTCAACTCTAGTTTCGGCAGCCACTCGCTCAATTCAGGAAATATGTCCATAGAGTTTGTCACGCATGTAGATTGTGACGGTTATGTAGGGCACATACTTCATAAACATGAAATGAATATGCAAGTGATAACAGAAAATATGAAGGGCATCAAAATTGACAAAGAAAACTATTACCACATGTTCCTCCTTCACTCATAGATATTATTAAAAAAAGTGTTCCATGTTCGAAACAGGAATAATTCACAATAACAAGACATATATCAATGGGCTAGAAGTTTTCAGTTATATATATATATATATATATATATATATATATATATATATATATATATATATATATATACATATACATATACCCGTGTACACATATATGATTTTTAGCAATCAAATTCAACTGTCTGGAAATACCTGAAGAGAGAAACATAAATAAATAAGAAAATATATAATTCGACTGAATCACGATCAATTGAATGAGTTTTATAAAGTGAGATGAGTAACTGCAGACTAGGCTCAAATATTTTGTTTTGTGTGTTGAAGTTTCTCAATATGGTCCTTCACAGGACCAGTTGTTTTATAATATGTGTCGAGATTGGCACATAATTGATTGTACAGTTTGCTCATTACTACGACTGTTGACTTGAATAAAATGTTACTTTTTGAATTGGGTAGGTGAAAAGTCGATTCATTTCTAGGGTCAATCAAATGGATCACTAATTTGTGAATAAAGATGACTGACTAGTAGGTTTTTTGGTTTTGATGTAGTTTGAATTAATTAATTGATCTTCTATTGTCGATAACTTGTTCGAAGTATACTTCATCTGATTTATATATGGAATATATTTCATGAAGCCTCTTTGGATAGACTCCATTTTCATTTTCTATTCCTTCCCATTCTGGACTGGTTGCACATGCTGATCATATCAGAGTATTTTTTGAGGATTTGCTGAAGTTATAACTTCACATGAAAATCAGCGAGGAAAAACTTCCACTGATTATGATTTCTGATGAAGTGTTATACCATTTTTTAAGAACTATTCTTCTGATATTTCTGTCATTATAAGTACCGGGATACAAGATTCCTTCAGGACTCATAATTGCGGTATCACGAACTACTGAACTTTTATATTGTTACAGCTTATTACTGAGCAAAGTCTCCCAGCTGCAGTAACTTGTCTATTTCGACTAGTTCTTGAACTTCCTTATGCGACACTTTCTTTTATGAGCATTAATTCACGAATCTTCGTCAACATAAAACCCCTCTTGAAATTCTCATTTCATTCTATCGAGAAATATCAGGACGTATACATGAAAAAACAACGGATATTTCGAATGGACAAGATGAAAAACACAAAATCCATAAAACAGAAAAAAAATCACTATCAAATGCTAGGAAAACACAATATGGGTCGAAGATATGCAAAAAATAATATATAAATCGCAATATTTTTCCTCTTGGTTGATTTCTATGTTGAGAATGAGAACCATTTCATATTCACTGTCCAGTATCCAAAATTGATGACTATTGAGAATCCCATAATATCAATAAGTTACCCATATAATTTCCATCAACGAAATCACTAACTTCAAATGATATGGAATTATTGATTGATCACATAATGAATAGATTAATGAAATAATATTATATTATGCAACGATCATGTAATGATGGTTATTAATATACGAGCATTAACCGGGATACGAAAGGAGCCGAAGGCGAGTTTCGTATGGTTTATGCGAGTGTATCAATAACCATTACATGAGAGTTGTATATGCTATTTTTTCTACACCCGATAAATAATGAAGAACTATGAATATTATATTTATATTTGTATTGAACACAATAACAGTAATTACTCGTATTTCTATAAAACATTCTACAAAATTGTAATTAATGGTATTACCTCGGGTATTACCATGGATATAGGAAAACTATAAACATTCTATTTATTTTTATTTATTGTGCAGTTTGAAAAGTTTATTCCAGGTCCCACTGATCTGGAAGTGGAAGTAATATTTACATTTATTTCATTATTACTAGTCTCAATAGAGTTCAATATTGTATTGGAAATTCTGATTTTATTCTGAACCGAATTTTCAATGTAGCCTTCCGCCACTGAATTTGATTTCCAGCCACCATGACGTTTTAATGCAGTAATATCACCATCGGCATCAACTTATACGGTTGCAGATGTCCTTCGAAAACAATGCCCTGTTTATAAATTTGGATCAGGCAGATTCAAATATGTTGCTATTTGCTTCCCTGAATTACCGAATCTATTAATACCAATGTTTTGAATTGTGCATTTTCCATTAAAATAATTAACGAAAAAAGAAGGGCTGGAGCAAATTTTTGGCCGTAGATACATATATTTTTTACTAATTTCGTAGTATTTGCCGGTAATTGTGAATATTCGTTGTATTTTTGTTTTAGTTTCTACCACATTAACAATTATTATTCCATTCATATCTTTGACATTTTCACATTTAAAGTCATGTAGTTCATGCCTTCGACATGCTCCCATTATTCCAAAAATCATTGCTACCTAAAACAAAAAGATAAATAAAAAAAACGATAAGAAATAAAGAAAAGAAAAGAAGAAAAAATAAATAATAAGCAGGATGACCTAGGCTAACTTCGAACCCGCGTCTCATACTGTAGTCTATAGTTCAAATCTAGCGCCTTAGCCCGCTTCGCCACGAGTTTTCTCGACATTAATGAGATATATCATGCCTGAGTTGAATGGAAAATGTATTCATGACAATTTTTTTCAAAATGCAATGTTAGGTAGATACTTACTTTTATAAATAAAAACTTTTCAGTGGGTGCTTCGTCGTCAACGTTTTTATTTGTTCAGGTGAAAATATTTTTGATGTTTTTCCAACATATCTTTCGGACTTTCGCTTCAATAAAGCTTGTAGCTCCTTATATTCAGAAATGTCTATATTATGGTTGATATTTACCAACGATTTTATTATTGAATAATGTGTCCATGTACTAGATGATTTCATAGTTTCTATCAATTCTTGAAAATAAGCAATCAAAACATTTTCGGAGAATGTCGACATATTATTTGTAGTTCTCCAGTCCATAAAGCGTTGATATAGTTTTTCGTATACTGTCTTAGATTTTTGGGGTAAAATATTTTGTACTGCATTTTCTGCTTTCTCCGATATTTGTGGAGGAGTCGATGGTAATTCTTCTATATCGCTGATATCTGATATTTTGATAATATAATTATCGAAGTTCAGCTATATTCTACGAAAATTTAATCCCTACTGATTTTGACAAATAAAACAATTAGATAGGAATCTAGAACACACGTCAAATGCACAGCATGCTTGATTGAAAAATTATGGGTTTCTATTGATTAAAAATCTGTATCGTCATGAAAAATCTGTATCATAATGGATCTCATTATGAAACGGATTATGGGCAGATAAGTGTATTATTATAGTACGAGTGTAGAAAAAAATGCATTCATAATAAATCACCAACAAATTCTGCAATATTGTATTCATCGCCTGGATGCAGCATCAGGACCATTATTCCATTTGACAAGGAATATTTTCTTGATGATATACTGGGATTCGCCTTGATTAAAAATCTAACTGAATGGGACATCTCTCCATAGATATGCAGAAAAGAAGGCTTCATACAGCTTCTATTGTAGATCTATTTCAGTTCTCTCAGATAGATTTCCTTCATGCTCAGTATAACAATCTCAATCCGAATGGTCCTCTATGATCAACACGGAATCAGCTCATTGGGTTCATGACTTAGTACACATACCATAAGGACATATCCAAGAACCTGAATTGTAGCTGGTACTGGGTTATTCACTATAAATCACCCCTTATTATCGTTATTACTGCCTATAGAAAAAAAGGTAAATGTAAAAGTTTTGTGGTTGTGACTGAATTTTGATTAAATGCTATCAAAAATACGAAAGCGTAGTATACACTGTATATTAATGAATTATTGGAATGTTTTTTTTCCTGATTACGTATGTTACCTTTGTCTTATACCGTGTTTGAAGTATTCAACGTCGAATAAGTTGGACTAGTTGTAACTGTAAATATCTATCCTATGGAAGTTAACATTTTCAAAGTAAGCTATGGAAATGGCAACTCTATTATGTTTGTCCAGTGACATTTCTTTAATGGAATACATAAATAGATAACTAAGATTCATTCAGGAAATTTGAATGATAACTCATGGAAGATGTTCAATGTGTCTACCATTATTGTCAATGCATAATTGATAACGTCTTCTTATATTTATGAGTGCATTGAAAATTGCTTCATTATTGACTTTCAGATTCTCTATTTCAAGTCGAATCGTGTCTTCAATTAGTTGAATATTATTATTATTATTAACAATATCTTTTAGAAATTCCCAGGAAAATTAATCTGGGGGGGTCAAGTTCGGACTGTTAGGTTGCCATTTTATATTTCCATTATTTCCTATCCATATTGGGAATACATTATTCAAATGTTCTGAACTATGCGGGGTTGCCCCATCTTGCATCCGAATCATACTGACAGGCTCGGCTGCCGAAAAATTACGTAAATAATATTTTCTACTTCTGGGATGAGTAGTCCTTGATAGGTAACTCCTGTCAATATAAAATCACAAAATATAGGGCCAACAATTTATTTCTGAAAATTCCTCATCAAACGCTAACAGTTTTTCTTCCTGTTTTCTTTATTTGTTTCACCAATCTTTTTCAGTCCTTTTTTTCCTACGACCTAGGATTTTTCTATTGAAAACACCTGCCCCAGAAAAGAATGAGTCATCAGTCCATAATATTTCAGTTAAATAATCGGGATCTTCATTCAAAATTCAAATCAACTGTTGAAAAAATTCCAGCCTTTTTCTCTGTTAAAACTTGTACGGATAAAATTTTATTTGGTTTGTAGTAGTTATTTTTCAAAGTACGTTGGATTTTGGAAATACCACAACCTGATTGTTCAACTGCATTTTTCAAACTACTTTCAGAATTTTTCAAAAATTATTACAATGTTTCAAAAGAGTCAATTCGCGAATTGATATGGATAGGTTTACTTTCGAAATGAAGCAGTATACCTAGCTGTTTATCCTGTTTTTTTTTAACTACACGCCTCTTTCTACTGAAACTGAAGGTATGATTCACCTTTTGGAATGTAATTTCTGAAGGTGTTGGACGATTTGGATACAACACCCTATATGTATGTTTTGTTATAGCAAGAATATATTTGAACTTTTTCTTCCTCACTATGAACCATTTTGATGATTTCATTTAACAAATATAATATAGTTGTCCTTTTTATAGCTTACTTTGAAAATGTTAACTTTCAAGGATTGGTATTTCACCCGACATGTTGATAGGTTAGATAAGGATGCACAAAAACACTGTGAGCTCCGTACGAGGCCTTGTCCAGGAACCATTGATGAATTGATCTGGAGGAGAACAACTATTTGGATATTGGTTACTTTTGCTACGAGTATCAGATTATGAACACGGAATAAGGTGTTATGAGAAAGAAGTTATGAAAAATTATGAATAAAAAACATGGATATTCCTAATAATTCGAGCTTGTGAAATTAACTGAACTTGGTCCATATTGAATTTTGTGTAAAGTTTCATCCTTCGACAATTGGAGAGGAAAATTGTGATGAGAAACAGGTTTTGGACTGATTTATTTTTCCAGTGGCGCCGTTGTTAATATACAAATGCATCCTATATCAAATTCGAGAAAAGGATAAGGTTTTGAAAAGTTCAACCGCAAATGAATACCTACCCAATTTGTATATGTTATTATAACAAATGATCTGTCGGAGCAATGTGACGTGACATTTGGATTTGGACGAAATAAAAGCAAATTCTTTCGGAGCGTTACAGGTTCATGAGCTGTAACAACATGATTATGGTATATTGTGGAGACGAGAGGTAGATGGATTTCTCGTTGCTGAACCTGGAAAGAAAATCGAGAACTTGTGATATCCGACTATATACATGGTGTTATGAATTACCACACCTGCAACACCAGATGTTATGACCCAATACAGGGTGTTGTTTAATCAGAAACACAACACTTCAGTTTACTTATTTGAGATGTTGTTACCAATTTTATGAAGGGCTATACTGGGTGTGAATAATTTATAAAAATTCACTGGTGATTTCTATCTAGTGGCAGATAAGCATCGTCATCCCAATATATAGATGTTATAGATTTTCAGAGAGCTGAGATCGTTCAAATTGTGTACCTTGCCGATCGAATTATGGATACTATGCAAATAATTGAAGCACTTATAAAAAAAACAAAGAAACTATACTAATAAAAAAAATGTATCACAACAACTACACACTGTATGGTATGACATCCTAATCAATACAACTCCAGTAGTTTCCATAGTACTGAATACATGTTCCTAATAAGTGCGTTACAAGTGACGGTGAGTTGTATCAATTTTCCAAAGCCCCTGTATAAAGGAATCAAGATTTCAAGAATCCCACAATTTTCAAAATGACTTCGAAATTAACAACAATTTTTTCACATTAAATAATCTGTCTAAACCAGTTACAAAATAAATTAAGTTTTTCCAATCACAAAATCAAGAAAACTATAGTATTTGAACAAATATTCCAAATTAATTGTAAGAAAGTTTTATAATTCATTAAAGTCAAATGCTTGTACATACTCTTGAACTAAATATCTGAAACTCTACTAATTTGAAAAATGAAACAATAATGATTGAATGAGCACGTATCTTTCAACGGAACCAGATGAATAATTCATGAAATTTGGCAATTCTTTCCACACACTGGATATAAGATAAATTTGAATCAATAATATAAACAGTGAAATAATTTCAGGTATAGATCCAATCAACAACAATAAGTCCATTTATTACTAAATGTAATTCACCGTAATGCAAGTCTCAGTTTCATGCATATTATCAATAACAGGAGATTCAATAGAGTAGTTCAAAGTTCAAAGCTGATTCAATTTATGATTTGGGAAATATTACGAATTGTCATACTCGAATATGTGGTTAAAATTTCAAAACAAACAAAACATTTTCACTTTGGGTAGAGATTCCGTAGAAAATCGAAATATGCAATTCAGTTTAATAATAGTTGGGAGAGATTCAATATGCCGAAGTTATACAAAACACCATAAATATAGCTTTCCAATTTGTCTCTGTTACAGACTTAGGATTTCACACACAATATTGTTATCAACCGATTCCCAAATGTTGATTATTAATTTTCAATTTCTTTCCTATTATTTCAGTGATTAATAATTCGTTATTTTTGGTAATTAAATACCAACTTCCTTTCTTCTAACGCGCACTTGATGAAACATTTTCCCGTTCCGATATTTTTCTGGTAATTTGAGTTATACATTTCAATTATCACTGTGTTAACTGAAATTCAATCTGACTATATACTCAATCGACAGACTGACGTAGGTCACTGAGCATGGATGCCTGAATTAGTTTTGCGGTTCGAATGAGACTAATTTTCATTTTCAATAATTTTTAAAGTCCGCTAGTGATGATGTTCACCCCAAGCGTGTTTCACGCGTTAGTTATTTTTATGTATCCCACGTAGCGGGTAATGATAACAATTTTATGTTGTTGATTTATGATGTTGAACTCTTGGGATGATTAAAAAAATATAATATATTACTTCGCTCATATTTTTATCAGCCGGTCGTAGGGTTGAGACACATGGAAATCATTATTTTCACCCATCTGAAGTGTTTTAGAGTTAATTTTATCGCGCCGCAGTGAAAAATAACTTCTTTTAATACATTGAATCGAATGTTAATTACATCTCAACGCGATACATCCACGTCTTTTATTTTTATAGAATCATAGATTTGAGATTTTATTATGTATTATCTGATAATATGACTTTCACACACCGGCAATTTTCACGGTTCAACTTTATATTTTTTTTTTTGTTTAAACTTATATTTTGGTTGGCATTTCCATCACTCAATGATGTGATCCCAAGCTCCATATGGAAGCGATTAGTTTCGATGAATTTCTCAACAGTCTCAGAATAGATTATGCGTTAAAATACTTTTTCATATTCGAGGTGGCCATTTCTTTCTATATAAATTCGTTATGTCTATATATGTATATTCTCGGGTCATAACAAGGAATCCGATCAATCACATTCGGATGGAAATGAAAGAATTAGCTCACTCATTTGTCTTCAAAATTCTAGAAAATTCAATATTTCCACATAATCAATCGAATACATTTGGATCTGAGAAAGCCACAACATACTCCATGCGCATGAGCTGCCGGTTATGTTCGAGAACCTTTCACGACCTTCTCTCCCCCATCCAGATTTAAACTTATGTTTTTTGCTCTTTCACCCGCCCTTTGCTGGTTCCAGATGAAAAAAAAATCGCAGTTCTCGTCCAGTCAATTGAGGAAGCCACCAAAACGAACACTTGATAAACAGAACTTTTTGTGATCTAGAAGTGAGATACCAAATTGTCTAGAAATTAGATACCAAATTGTTTCGAAATTGTCCACTTCAGTTGGGCGATTTTCAAGATTAGGACAGATACTTTCATTTCATTTTTGACAAAGCCAAAGAATATGGATGCAACTTCCAAATGTTGCAAGAAGAAATAATTTTCGAATCTATGTTGTATACAATGTCTAGGCATTTTTCACCAGAGCTGCATGGAGAGAGAAAAAAATGCAGTTAGTAGAAGGCCACGAAATAATCTGCTCCAAAGAATATTCAACAAAAAATAAAAGGGGCGACGATGATCTAAGGAAGGCTGGGGAAAAAAATAGAATTGATGATAAGAACATTGAGAGAAAAGGAAACACAGTTGGAAATAACACAAAGACAAAGAGATCACCTCACCAAGGAATTATTGAAAGAAATAGCGAAACAAAAAAAGACAGTAGAGCAAGAGATTGATTCATTCAGAAACTTAGGAGAACATCAATGGACTTGAAGATGGAGCTGCTAGACGGAAAAATTAAAAATTAAAAAAAAAAAAAAAAAAAATACTATCTTACAGGAAGAAATAGAAGAAATGAGATATATGATATAGCAGACCTGAGTGCTATTAATAAGAACATGTTGGGACATCATTTGAAACCATAACTCAGGAGAAAGGAGGCTATGTAGAAAAAATGAGAACAGTGGGATACGATTATGCGTGTTTGAAGCAAGACCATTATAATACGAAACTATTTGAAAAAAAAAAACAATACCTCAAAACATCTGAACCTTAATTACAACCCAATTGAAAAAAAAAGCATTATCTATATTTTGGATTATCCTTACAAGCTGACACTTAAAAAAAAAGACTTTATTCGTGTCAGGATATCATGGAATGAGGATGATAAATCATATAGTACAAATCAGTGAATATTTCTTTCAGGAAACCGGGAGCCAGTGATAAAAAGCTAATTCATACTGCTCTCATGAACTCAACACACTTCTCCAGAAATGATATCATTGTGCTATGGCTCAATTAAACAAATGCAAGCTTATAAGATACTTATGTTGTAGAAACAAACATATACAAACACTTATTATTTCTGGGCCATACAGATATGATATCAGTATAAATCAATAAATATACGAAAATAACATGGAATTCCTCAAAAAAATCCACCTCTTGGAGTCTGACAATATAATTTTTTTTTTTTCAATAATATGATAAGGCGTTCAAATGACTGAAGAGATGGATATGGACTGGAGCCAGTTGTAGCTTGCTTTCTGAGTAAGCAGATAATGAAGAGAATTATTCAATCAAGTGAAAGAACCCTTAAAAAACCATATGTGATCCAGGACAACCAAGACAATGCCAAAAAAAACTTTTGGGAACACAAGAAGTGACACCCTCTTTTTTGGTGCAGGTGATACCACTGACAACCTTGACGTCTGAGGGCTCAACAAATAATAAAATAATCCTGGAATAGCTGAAAACTGTAACGTTGACAGAAGTGTTTTATTGTTGATTACTATCTTTTCGGACGTCCATCGTCTTAATGTATTCAAAAAGTTTTCACGACGTTTCGAGTGCTTGTATCTGCAATCGTCTCCAGTTGAGTACAGTATTCACCTGGAGACGATTGCAGATACAAGCACTCGAAACGTCGTAAAGCCTTTTAAATACATTAGGACGATGGACGTCCGAAACGATAGTAATCAAGTTACCACATCGTCTACAACCTTCAAACAAATGTTTTATTGTTATTGTTAAAAATCCAATCTGTACGCGATAAAGTAGATGAAATTAATATTTTTCTTGATCAACATAACTTTCCAAACGAAGCATTGGCTTGGATCTGATGAACCTTTTGAATGCTCGAATTACGTTATAACCGCAAAGTATTGTAGGACTCAATCTCTGCATGGGAGAACCATGATTTCAGTAGATCAGAACTTACTCAATGAGCTGACAATGAACAATATTGGTGAATTTGAACATCTCATAGTTGAGAAAAAATTTGAATTCTTGGTAATCCATGACAGCAAAAAATTACATTGTGTTTGTGCAGGTGAAGCGATAAGTACATAATTTCATTCGGCAACGTACACATGACGGTAACAATGCGTCCACCACTGGAAAGCAGGCATTGGAACTATCCTACCACAAAATATCGTAGCCATATTCCGAACGTAATCATTATTAAATGATATTATCATCAAGCACATTACACTCCGTAACAATCCTTGATGTATTCATTGTTCAAATGGCTCAAATTCGCAATCGAACCAAGTTTAGTCAATATACAATAATCGTGAATATATTGGGATCGAAACACTTATCACATACAGTGCTTCTCAAAAGTCCTTCCCCCCCCCCCTCTTATTGTTGGAACGATTATACATAACAAGTGAAATTTGGAAACTGAATATTGAAGGTTGTAAACTTCCCTACTAGTGATGATAGATGACGAAATCGTCAAGGATGACGTCAAAAGGCCATTGTGACCAATAATTTCAAATGGAACCCTACGGCAAGCGACACCTCTTTTAAAAGGTATCGAAAAAACCTATTCAATGATAGTAATTTTGTTTGTGTTTATGGCAGTTTTGGAAACTCGCTTTTAAAAAACGCAAAGCTGTGTTGAATTAAATCAGTTAATACTAAAATTCAGAATTCAAGCTCCGTCTCTGGATAGTTGTCAAAAAAGCCTGACATTTTTGTTAGTCTCCCTAATTCGACGTTTTTGTGATTGTCCTAGTTTTTGTACATTTAATAATTTGTGTATTGTTGATCGAACGTTCAACTGTTTTAGCAGCTTTTGGTACTTTGAATATTTTTGTTCATTTCAATAATTTGTTAAACTGTTGTGAGCCGAACGTTCAAGTGCTTCAAGAAGCGAAATGGTACGTGCTTTAGGTGATAAAGTAGCAGCGATCCCAATTCTTGGTGAAACTGGACGAAATATTCATGCAGCAGTACGCATTTTTAATGAGAGGTTTCTCGATCGCCCCGTTTCGAGGACTTTTTTAAGGGAGCTTCTTCGTGAGTTTGGAAAAACGGGTAGTATTAATGATGCGAAACGATCTGGCAGACCACAAATTTCTGATGAGAAAAAAATTGATATACTGGCAGAAGTAATAGTTAATCCTACTTCTTCAACAACTCACGTTGCATCTACCTGTGAATTCAGTCGAAGTACAGTACACAGGCAGGGTGTTGAAAAAAAACAAATTTCATCCATACAAATTGAAAATGGTTCATCAACTCTCAGACGACGACCCAGACCGAAGACTAGAATTTTGTGAAAATATGGAAACTAAAATTAACCAACAGCCAGACTATGTCAGAACAATTTGTTTTAGTGGCGAAAGTACTTTCTATCTGAATGGAAATGTAAATACAGAGAATGTGAGGTATTGGAGTGACGCAAATCCTCACCTGTTTCGTGAAACACCTACCCAATTTCCCCAGAAGGTGAATGTTTGGGCAGGTATCATGGGAAACCACATCGTTTGGCCTCTTTTTTCAAATACTAATTTAACTGGTGAGGTTTATCTGGAGCTGTTGCAAAACGCAATAAAACCGTTAATCCTTGAAATTTTGGAAGATAATCCAGATGAATTCGGCAATTTGGAAATAACAACAGGATGGTGCTTCCCCACACTATAACGGTGCAGTAAGACGGTATTTGGATGAGGAGTATCGTGGTAGATGGATTGGACGACGAGGTTCAACGGAATGGCCACCTCGATCTCCGGACCTCACACCTTTGGATTTTTTTCTGTGGGGATACCTTGAATCGAAGGTTTACGCAACTGAACTTGACAACATTGACGTTTTAAAACAACGTATTGTTGCAGAATGTGAGGCTGTTTCCGCAGACACATTTGCAAAAGTACGAGAAGAGGTTAAAAATAGGATATTTCACTGTCAGGAAGTAAATGGAGGTCACTTCGAGCAATTTCTTCAAGTAGATACTGATTCTTAAATGTGTAATTAATATCATACTGAATGGAATTTAAATTTTAATGTTTACTAATGAGCCATTAAAACTGCCTTAAACACGAACAAAATTATTATCATTGAGTAGGTTTTTTCGATACCTTCTAAAAGAGGTGTTGCTTGCCGTAGGGTTACATTCAAAATTATTGGTCACAATGGCCTTGTGACGTCATCTTTGACGATTTTGTCATCTATCATCTCTAGTAGGGAAGTTTACAACTTTTAATATTCAGTTTCCAAATTTCACTTGTTTATGTATAATCGTTCCAAAAATAAGAGTGGGGGCAGGGGACTTTTGAGAAGCACTGTATATAGAAAAACTATCCATATAACTATCAAATGCGATCAATGTTGATTATTAATACTGTAGCGTCTGCAAGCCGCAGGAAAGCGTATTAATCGATTGAATATCACATCCGGAAGCTGTTCAGAACGGTTATAAGCACAAAACAATGATTGGAAACAGAATTCCGGGAAATTAAATGCAGATGCTGGCACTATGGCAAACAAGAGCTCCGCAGTAATAACGCTTGGAAAAGAGTAAGTTTCAGTTGGTTTGGTCGAAATTGTCCAACTTAATGAAACGGCGTGGTGAAAATCGTCCTAAAAGCGAATAATGCCACCAGCAATGCACAAATTGGGTCAATTTGAACTCATGCTGGACGTCAATTGTGCAGCGTTGGGGAGAAAATAAGAATGTCATCAATCTCTCATTCAAAGAGAAAATCACCAACTTGAATTCGGGAATACGGATGTTCGGAACTCATCTCATTGAAAGAGTTAGATGACATTTGAATTTTTTGTACATATAGAGTATTTGAGCTATAGAACATATGAACATAATTCTAACTTGAACTTTGTCAACAAACAGAAGCCAATATTGAAATCTCTGCTGGGGAAGACAAGCATAACCAACCTTCCATAGTATAATGATCGTGAAATCAGATATTATATTGACAAAAATTTTGATCAACTAACATCTCAATAGTAACACGTTATTAGACAACATACATTCATGAAAATTTAATTCACCTGTCACATGGTACATTTCCGACTCATCTTATCGGCCGAGATGGTGAAACAACAGAGTAGAAGATGCTATCAAATCGATTATATGTCCACTATCACTGCATATCAGTTGGACGTTAAGAAGTTTATTTAATGTTCATTATATCTTCTCATCAAATATAACCGATGCAATGATTATTTATCGGTCATAGCACTCTACTACTGCGTAGTCGTTCTATTTTCATCGGTTTCATTTTGCTTCTATCACCGATGATTATCATAGCATTTGTTATATTATCCCCGATATCATCACTCGAGTTCATCCATTGTCGCCAAGCCGCATTTTTTCAGGTTTTATTGATCCCAGTGAGTTGTAATCGTATGGAATTGATGGGAACGTATTATACAAAATAAAGCGGATGCCACAACCAACACAAACTCAATAATCCTCGCGTCTCACAACTAATATAAAACCACATATTCTGGATTATATTGGAAGATCAAACGTATTACCAAAAGGTATGACATGAGAACAATTCACGAACAACAAGCTCATGTATATCGATTCTTATGAGAACAAAAACAGAAAACACAAAAAGAGAAACAAAGCATTGCATCATTCTGGTGGCTGAAGTTTGATTGGTCGGATATCAGAATCACTAAAAGTACAAGAAAATTAATATGAAGTTATATTAGGAATCGACTCCAGGAATATATTGAAAAACCAAAGACATCAAGAAGGTATAATCAACAAATGAAGCTGAAAAACTTTATAAGCAGAAGAATCGAAGAATTCGAACTGAGGATATCAAGGATATTGTATCGTCGATACTTTTGTCATATGGATAGCACATATGTATTATATCGAACTGTACGTTGTTTTGACAAACATTCTCAGATGTTATAAGGAAAGGTTCCAAAATAAAATTTAAAATTCAGAGAGTGACCAGAGGATTCAGCATCAAATTCAATATTTTTCCTAGATATTTGCAGAATTTGCGCATAACTATCAGATGGAAACTTCTCAATTGTTATGAATTACAAATTAAAACATAAATAACCATGACAGAGGTGAAAAATGTCTGAAATAGTTCAAAAATGAAATTATTACATCAGCGCCTCGCTAACATCAGCGAGGCGATCCCCTGCTGATCTGTCCCCGGGGGCGAACGGGACTTTTTAGGTACAGGTCTACCTATCCTATAGTGCAAAGAATACCTTCACTTCCCTCCTTGAGTCCATTTCTTTCCTAATTCCCTGGCGTTCCTGATGTTCTGAAGAAATGCTACATTTTTCTGAATAAAATGTAATATAAATAATGGTATATGAGAAGGGTACGTACTTATAGTTGAAATAAATATATTTAAATTATGCAATTATGTGACATATCGATAACCAGCTAATATTTCATCAAAACTGCTGACTACAAATACTCATACAATAGCTGTATGTCGTTCGAAAATCCATGAAAAAACAACTTTTTCGTTGACTAATGCCTCGACGGACGTTGAATGACATTCGATGGATAAACGTGCAAATTCCTATAAGGTGCTTTGCAAATGTTTGTTGCGAATGCTGAGACGTGGATATATTCCAATCGTTTCAGTCAGGTACCGCAGACATTAATCATTTTCTGCTTGACCTATCCTGTACTGATGAAGGGCAAATACTCCGGAACCGGTGTACAAGTGGTCAGCCTGAGTGAAGTGGTTGATATTTATCCATTTCGCAACAAACATTTGCAAAGTACCTTATAGGACTTTGCACGTTTATCCATCGGATGTCATTCAACGTCCGTCGAGGCATTAGCCAGGAAAGCAGAATGTCTATTTATTGATGAACGACATCACAATTCAAACTGTATGTGAATTATATTGTGTTTTACGCCATTAAACCTAATGGCATTCCATTCAATTGAAAACGAACATTCACCGTCGTTACTTGAGAGAGCCCATAGTCACATTACCAGTAACCTGAAGGTGTTGATCGATTAGTGAGGTACACCATCCCCTTGATGAGATAAAGTGAGGTTAAAAAGAAGGAAGCTGTTAGGTAGATTTCAATAGAAATACTACATAGAGATCCCGTCATCACAACAAGACTTTTGGAAAATTTCGATATATATTCGCCGATCGTGGTCCTCCATTTTGAGAGAGTACAACTCATCGACAAGTTGCGGATATTTTTATCACTGTGAGCAGGATTATCTCGAACTTCAAATCGATTGGTTTATGATGAAGAAGCTCAATTAAGTGTATGCTTGGATGAAATAGAGCATGGACAAACTAGAATAACATAGGTATTTGTAATAGGACTAGTGATGAAACGGAAGCCGTGAGAAATCATTCACACTATAATAAGTTCAAGCCACTCAAACCAAAATTTATGAATAATTTCAGAGAGCGAGATTTTGACAAACCAGTATCATCTGCAGCTTAGCTATCTATATTTAATTCTTTCGGGAAAAGTTTCATGGAGATATTCAATATTCCAGGATCTCTCTCCGAAGTTAAAAAACGTTTCATGGTTTCAGATGATTTCGAATTGATAATTTCGTGTATTTTTTTTCACGTCGCAGTTTGTGCAGGTTGGTATTTCGTCACCATATAAGATTTCTTTCCGAGAAGGAAGGTCTATGCAATATGACAGTCTGCCTCGATCCCTGAAAGAATCGAATAATAGCCCCATGTCTGTCTGTTTTTTTTTTAATAAACTTATTATTATTATTGATGTGAATTTCAGACCAGGAATAGGTGAATGATTCGTCCTTGTATATTGGAACGTTTCATTCTATAGTTAACTACACACGCAATCCCTTCATCTGAATTCTCATAATTTCCAAGCGAATTGATTGAAAACTCAGCATGCATAACTTTCCAGATACCCTAATCCAAGTGAGATCATAAGTGAAACAGCCCAACCCCAGCTTTGATGGATTAAAGCACCCTTGGTTGATAGATCAAGGACATGAGTGAGATTGAATTTTCCTAACATGTGAAACCCGGATAAGCCTATTAAGTTTTGGTATCCCTACTCGACGAAATGAACGAAAAATAGGCATGCATGAGGATGAAGAACAGCAAATCTCTAAATAATGCTCAGAGGGTAACGTTCGGTTTGCCTTTGATTGTTGTAAATGAAAATTCAACTTTAATGATGTACAAAATTGTTGAATTATTTTCATATCGAAAAATGATAATTATGATATTTGGTTCGTATGGAAAGTCTTGTTTGAACTCACTTATCTATTCTTATTTTTCTCTTACTTTTCCTACATCCATTTTCCTTTTTTTCACGGAAGAAGGGGGAGTGACATATTTCATGTGTGACAGCCTTCATGTTCGGTTTCCAATTTCTCTGATATAACCAAATATGTTTCATTTGTATTCCATCGGAACTGTCCACAATTGCTCTGTTTTCAACACAATATCGAATAGTTTCGGTCTCTTCAATTTTCGTATATTTTGTTCAGGATCATTCCGCGAATTCCATCATTTTATTTTGACCGGGTAGAAAGTAAAGTCACCGTAAAATTCATCAATATCATCTTGATGAAATGAATTCCATGTAAAATAATTTTATTCTATAACCGACCGACCCAAAGAGCAATACAATATTTTCGAATAAAACCTTCAGATGTGACATGAGTATCGAGTAATAATATCAGTCACTGACAAATCAACGTATTTAATTGGGTAAATAAGTTCTTGGAAATGTATTTATATTCCACAGAATTTGACAGAATACTGCTACGAAAACTTGAGTTTTATGGATATAGAGGATCTGCGCTTGACTGGTTCCAGTCTCATTTGACGAACCGGACACAAAAAGTATTCATCGGACATAATTCTTCATTATGCGGAAACATTAACTACGGCGTTCCACAGGGGTCAGTTTTGGGACCAGTACTCTCTTTGTTATACCTAGATGATCTAGCTCTTCTTAATGTTCAAGGCTAGTTCACTCTCTTTGCTGATGATACCACTATCTTGTGGCACGGAAAAGATTCTTCAGCATTGAAGAATACCATCCAGAACGATTAAGAAAAAGTTAAGGAATGGTGCGACTTCAATTTGCTGGCATTGGCATTGAATATCAACAAGATCAAATCACTTTCCTTCAAGTGTGACATTGTGTTACGCCCAAAAAATGGCCACAAGCGAGATTGGTTCTGGAACAGTAAAAACAGTTTATCACGCCCTCCTGGAGTCCCACCACAGATACGGAATTGCCTTCTGGGGCATGTGCAGCCAACAAAGGCATGATAACATATCCATTTCACAGAAACGAGCTATAAGATACATCTGTAGGGTATCTCCCAAACTTTCGTGCAAACCGCGTTTTTTCTCTGAGAGAATACTCACTATATCTTCTTTATTTATATTAGAAAGCGTATGCTTAGTTTTTTGAGTCATCAGATACATCACAGAACACGTAGGTCACATAATCTAAATCTACTTCTGCCCATACCCTCCTCGACTTTGACCAGGAAATCAATTATATATGAAGGCCTAAAAATATGTAATCACCTACCCTCACACATGAAGTGTATTGACTCCTTAAAAAAAATTCGGAAGTCTGTTGAAGATGTATTACTTGAGGGAGCTTACTATAATTTGGGACAGTATTATCCAGAGAATTGGTAGAGTATGCAGTTTCGTATAATTGTTCAGCTATAAATGTGTGTTTTTATATGGTAATTTGTATGTATCTTATGTGTATATTTATTTGAAAATGTTTTATACTTTCGTGTAATGATGAAAAATACGTTTTTAAGCGCAGCTGACGTACTACTTCATTAATGTGTGGTTACTGTAATTGATTTCAGTATTATTTACCTACAATTAATGTTATTTTTTTTAACGTTGACAATAAGAACATGTTTTTTCTTTGACAGTAAAGTATATTTTTCTCTCTCTCTCTCTCTATTCATATGATATTGCACTAACGGGATAGATTACTCAAATCAGATCGCTATAGTTTGAGATAATCTGCAGATTAACATATGTTTTTAATAAATAAGTGATGGCCCCATATGTGATCCTTGGGGAACTTGAGGTATTATATAAATTTCTGATGTTGCAAAACCAGCAAAATTCACAAAAGCATTCCTATTTTAGAAATATGACATCAATATCCAATGCCGAGGGTTTTGTACATAATCTAATCCCCAACGTAATTAAGTTCGCCTTCTGTTGGTAGACCGAGACTATTCTACACACTTAACCCGTCTGAACTAGCAATTCCTTGTGCTTGTTAATGTTTATCATCTGAGGTATACTCGTTAGAAAAAAACGTTACATTTGAGAATTGAATAATTGGCAACACCGCAAAAAACAAATGAGATATATTAAGTGAGCTTCACAGCTCCATGGTTTGAATAAAATTCCATGACAATGGTGTGGGGTATTTAAAAAAAACTCGTCAAAATGCGCAATTCGAAAACAAATACCCGTATGAAAGTTGCGCAACAACAAAGACACAAAACTAACCGATAAAAATGGTCATATTGCGGTCTTGGTATATATCACTAGCTAGTCCACTTTATTAACAAAAAGAGTGTTCATCGTACATGAGAATTACCTATTACACCAAAGAGGTGTAGTATGATCTTTATTTAAATGATCTAGAAGCCATCTGGAATATTTAACTCTTGAAGAACGATCTTGAGGTTATGATGCTTGTAACTTTTCGATAATGGTATGGATGGAATTTTTCATGTCTTATCGTCTTTCATACTGGGTTCATTATTTCCATGAGATGATTTTTTTTTCAAAAATGATTAAATAACCTACTCAGAATACTTATATATGTTCTCTACTCGCTTCATCAAAGTTTTCATGCTCCTCTTCATCAACTAACCTGAAATTCCTCTGAGTTGTTTGGATTTACGGTAAATAGGGTTTTCGTAAACTTAGTTGGGGGATAGCATCTGGTCTCAATCTGATTTTATTCTTTAACACAATATATATCATCCTCCCCAAATAAGTGCACACTGCAGACACAATTTTTGTCACTCAATTGCTCTTCAGTGAGATCCGCTAAAGCTCTCATCCAAGAGTCATCCCTACGAAGAGTGAGTCTGAAAAAAGTGTCTCAGAAATCACATATCATTTGAATTTAATTGTTCATTCATTGTCTGAAGAGACAATGCTATTATATACTATATTTAACTTAAATAAAATGTTATTTCAGTTTCACAAGATGAAACCATGCACTTCATTTTGAATAAATGTATAATTCGAAATGAAAACGGAATTCTTGATTTTCTAACACCACAATTGAACAATCCAAACGCCAAAACCAATCAAGAATCAAATTCTAGGCCGACACTGTCTTTTTAGGTCATTTTCTGAGCCTATTTTCGTCGTAATCAAAGGTAAAGATACCCTAAAATAAAATCTTGGGAAAATACTGATTCGTCAGTAACGGCGGCGACACCAAGGCTCGAAAAGCCGAAGCTTCGATTCGAATAGATGTAGTAATGGAGAGAACTGAACTGTTTGTCCCTGTCTACTGAATGATTGTGGACAATGGCCGAATCTACTTCAGCCACATCTTTGACGATTTCGGAGCGGACTGAACATTGTCCGAATAAATTTCTTAGGAGAGTTGCTCTTTGGTGTTGACATCTGAAAACTCTTTCGACACATAGAAATGGGTTCCCAAATGGCGTATTATTTTATGATTGGTAACTTTTTTTTTTTTTTTATGATTGCTGATTTTTGGAACTCAATCGCCCACATATCGCCTCCTTAGAGGTAAACATTGTTTCTTTCTTAACCGACGAAAAAAAGGAGGAGATTCTCTAGTATTTTTTTTTTCATGTATGACCACGCATATTTTTTCACAGAGTAGTCCGATTCTTTTTTCAATGGATAGGGTATACCTCGAAGTTTGTTTCATTTGGATTTGGAGAAAAAAATCACCCACTGAATTTTTACTTGTTAACCGATTCTACCACGCATAATATTGTATTGTATATTATCCGATTCAAATGATTTTTTTCATTGTATTGGGTATGCTTCGAAGTTGGTTCCATTTGAATTTGAAAAAAAAAAACACCACCAAGGGTAGAAAAATAGGGGATGATTTATTGATTTCATAACTGTGAACCGATTCTGTTGAAGCTTGGCACACATATGAAGTTCTGATGACACTACAACATAATGGGGGCCAGGAGTTGATCTGATGATGGAGACGAAAGACAGTCGAGGGATCTCCCCAACGGTTAAGAGCAGCTACCTGATGTTTGGGGTGATATGTACATATATAATTACATGCCCTGACTAACTAACTCACGATCAACGCCCAGACCAAACCGCTGGACCTAACAGCCAAAATTCAAACAGCTTATTTTTTTGATAGTCCATCCCTAAAGGGGTGAAAAGGTGGGTGAGAAGGGGGGTGGAAGTGAAAGTGGTTTGAAATTAGAGTCATGGAAATTAGTCTTCATCACAAAATAAGATAAATGTGTTTCAGGGTTTTTGAAAATTCAACGCTAAAGGTGTAAAATGGGGCTTGAGAGTCTGTATAGTTGGTTTTGAAGTTAGGTTCATGAGAATTGGTATTTAGGGGTCTTTGTTATAGATCAAAAAATATGTGCTTCGATGTTTCTAGAAATGCAACCACTAAAGGTGTGAAATGGAGGTTGAATTGGGATTGGAAGTTTGTGAAGGAATTTCGTTGGGTTTCAAGTTGGGGTCATGAAAATTGTTATTTGAGGTCTTTGTGAGGGATGATGAAAAATATGTTTGAGTGTTTCCATAAATGCAACCACTAAATGAACCTTTTCAGTCTCAATAACTAAGCTCCCAAAACTAATGTGAGTAACTAATTTCGAGTCGGCGCCAAACAAACGATCAACGAAGATCATTGAATTACCTACTAGAAAGAAATGATCAAAACAAAATAACATAAAAATGCACCGTGAAAACTCCAGCGACAAACAATAACATTCCAGGGATTTGCTCTCCGCACGACCACTCGCAACGACGTGTGCCCTCACGTGTGTGCCCGTTCGAGTAGCTGTCTCGCTGATATTGACTTCGATAATGCTCGGTTATTTCCAGCGAAAGTCCGCACCGCCGCCGCGCACCACTCTGCCATCATCTCACGCTTCACGTTTGTTTGGCACCGACTTGAAATTAGTTACTTACATTTGTTCAGGAGCTTAGTTATTGAGAAAAAGGATCATTTAATTTTTTTCTCTTCAGTTTTTTTTTCGTCGGTTTAATTTTTTGTTAAAAAGTTTTAATTCTCTGATCTAAATCCCCAATACTATAATGCATACAGAATCAATAGCTTTTTGGATTAATTCATTAGGGAAATGAATTCACTCGTGGGTCTCTTCACATTGGCCAACCAAGCATAAAATTCGGAAATTAAATATCAGAACAGAGAAGTTAATGAATTTGGCCTTCTAGGAAGTTTGGAAATCAATAATTACAAATATTGAATAACTTTTTTGTGTTTGATTAGTTCTATCTATCATTATGTAAATAATCCAATAAAATCCCCATTCTGTTCAATCACCCATTGGATTATGCTCAAGTCCATCTTATATTCACGACTACAATATATACCTACTATATATACCTACTTAAAATGGAAAATCGTGTTTGTAAATTAATATTTTTTCACCTGAAACATGTGCCGTGGTTTTGAAAATCCAATTTAATGAACATTGTTAATTATAGTGTTTTTGTTTACTTCAATAGGAATTCTCATCAAGAAACGACCCATTTGATTCAAAATTCAATAAATGATTCAAATGGGTTTGATTGAAAGAATCTGACTAAACCTCCGACTCCACAATATTCCAAAAACCATCCATTATATATTTCAGAGAACTCCTTCATCTTGCCTCATATTCTCAAAGCTCCCCACTGAGGGACTGAGGAGTTCTTTGATCCCTAGTTTCTCCATCATATATTCAGCGCAGCACTGTAATTGCAATGTAGACACAAAGAGAAGTGGAATTACCGGTTTTGATTATTCCAAATTCTGCTTAATCTTATCAGGAATTGATTATTTCTGTTTTTCACACACTTTTCGGTGTTTCCCCTCTTCTATTCATATCCGTTATCACAAATCCATATGTTTCATTGACCTCAATTTGACTTCTTTCAAGCAATGATGTAATTCAATATCGAAAACAATCAAGTGGTTCTTTCGAATTATCCAGAAAATTTGGGATTATTCGACGATACCTCATTACTTTGTACTCATATCACCAAAGAGTCCCTTAAGAAGATAGAAATTACGACAGCATTCCTGAATCAAACAAAGATATTCCCAAATATAATTTTCTAATATTCTCTCAAATCTGAGAAAATCGTCTGGGATTATGTCAACACTAGGAGAGGCATTGAGGCTTTTTCTAATTATTTTTATCAGAATCCGGAATGACCTATACATTTTTTGACGTAACTATTTGCTTCGTTATTGAATGAAACTACATTTTTTCCACTGAGAGTCTAAATAAATTCTGATGGTGAAATATACGCTCCTGTGATCATTGTCGAAAATCTATTGAGGGCATATATTTTATCATACTTTTATTACGTTCCATTTGAAATAACCCCTTTCAAAATTCATTAATTAATACGTTTTCAACTCAAGAGGAAAGATACTGGATATAATTCTTCATTTATAACAAAGACCTCAAATACCAATGTTTATTACCCTAAATAATAAAAAGCCACTTCCCATTTAACACGTCATTCCACCCGTTTAGGTGTTAAATTTCCAAAAACACCGAACAATTTTTTCTTCATTTGTGAAGGAAATCTCAAATACCAATTTGTATTAACCCAATTTGAAACTAATGGTACTCCTACACAAACTCAACCCCTTTGGGGATGAATTTTCAAGAACTCTGAAATATGTGTTTCTTTATCAGAAAATAAAAACCCAACTACCAATTTTCAATACTCTAACTACAAAATCATCGGTACTTACAACTGTGTAACGAAGTTACTATTTTACCGCTATATTATCAGCCAAAAGTTCCCTGTAAGGAATCAAAATCCTCTTGACAGTAATAATAGGTCTAGAAATACCATTCGTGTTCGTGATAAATCCGTGGATTATATATATCCTAATAAACAGACTAAACGCCTTCCGGAAATTACGCTTACACTGCAAGGCGTAGCTGAATAGCACGCACGAATATAACCTGCGCCGGCTATCGACTCTCGAGAACACATGTTTATCGAACAAACTGGGCTATGTTCAAACGCCGACGAGAGAATTCAGTCATCCGATAGAAGCCCCAGACAGCAGTCCAGTCAAGCCAAAAGCACACGCTACCAAGCTGACGTCACATCACGAGGATTCCCACTTAGGAGAATTCCACAAGCAGCGAGCGGAACACATTCAGTCATCCGATAGAAGCCACCAAGTACAGTTGAGTCGAGACAGAGACGCACGCCGCAAGCTGACGTCACAGCACGAAGGATTTTACAAGCTGGGTAATTATTCTATGAAAGTATAATTTGTATCGCAATCGACAGAGTCCACAAAACGGCGCGCGCATGTAAGTCGGTCGAAAGGTATTTGCAACAGAGGGAGAAGCCGGCTGTAGTTCCGTTTCGACATATTTCAGAGTTTTAGTAGCTTGCCGAGCCCAGCAGGAGCAGTCACGCGTCCGACTAGTATCCAGAGTGTGAGCCAAAGACCGAAGCAATCCACGACCGTCCCGGGCCTTGCCGAAGCAGTGAGATCGGAATTTGGGTAAATATGTTGTATCAGGTAAAAGACATCAGGAAATGTTTGTAAGTACCACCGATGCGATGTGCGCATGATCGAACCATAGCCGTAAGAGGCACATATGCATTTCAATGCTGCGCTGGTAATTTTTGCATACGAGTCCGTACGATACCCCCCCCACTGCAGAGCTTTTGGTTGTTAAGTTTACCCCGCTTGCTTGAAAACACCCTCCTCGCTTTCTCTGTATATAGTGCTTGCCATGTGTTTATTTGTTGTGATAACTTGAGGCCGCCGTCAGCCGCCCTTACTGTATTTCTTTATTTTTGATATACCTGTTTATTCTATTTTTAGTATTCTTCCATTGACTATTTTGAGTAGAATGTCAACATCTAGTGCGCAGTCGCCACCCAGGTTCGACACCCAGTTGAAGGCAATTGAAGCCTGCCTTGCTGGCCCTGTTACAGTGTCACGACTATATTGACCCCTGGAGTATCTTTCTTCACTGAGACTGCCCGGAGCAAAAGTGGCCTTTTCCACTATAAACCAAAAGGTGGCGCCCGAGGAAAACCGAGAATAGTGAAAAGCGCCAAAGTTTGATAATAGGGGAAGAAACCCCTTTACAACTTCAACCTCATTCCCAACCCCCTTTTCACCCCTTTGGGGATGAAATGTCAAAACATATTTCTTAGTGATAACCCATGTCATCATTCGAATACGCTGTCAAAATTTCAGCTCTTTAGGTCCAGCGGTTTGGTCTGGGCGTTGATCGTGTCAGTCAGGACATGTAATTGTATATGTGTAAATTGTGTTCTCTGGGTCTTATTTTACATGAATATCGACTGCAGCCTGAAAGGCTCTTACTCTATCATCTCATAACAAGTGGGCACACGCCTATTTTGAACGTTGAAAATTGTATGGATCAATAGATAATTGAAACGATTGTTTCGTGCAAAGGCTGGTAGAAAGATATTCCAGTCGGCGGCGGAGGGGCTATTTTTTTTCTGTATGAGGTTACGGTAGCGATTTTTTTCCACATGAAAGGGGGGTCTGTCATGAGTATAACTCTGAGTTGGCGCGGCACGGGGGGAGGTGCGCGTTAGCAGCCATATAGGAAAACGCGTTTTGTCATATATCTCCTAGACGGTTTGTCGGACGCGAAAAATACAATTGATCTTTTTTTTAAGATAATTGAATGTTCGTTCATTTTGTATTTTTCTCTTCAAAATCGATATATATGAGAGTTTTTGAGTCAAAGTTGGATCACATGCTTTTCCTGCGAATAACTCAAAAATAATTGATTCAACGTGAAAAATAATTATTTTGAAAGTTGTAGAATGGGAAATTATCTACAAGTTTTGTTCCAAACTTTTTGTTTATCTATAATAGTTTTTGCACGGTAGATAGCTAAACGAACCTTCTTTACACACAATGAGACTGAGGTAAGGAACAAGAACAGTGGCAAGGTAAACGAGGAGCAGAGAGATGATTTCCGAAGGAATTTGTAGTAAATGACAAGTCATTGGCAGGGTTAAAAAATTGAGGCACGATAAACGGGAGCCAGGAAAAAGTAATAAAGGGATGAAGGATAATTGTAAGGGTGAATTCGGGAGAATTGTGGAGTGATTTGTAGAGGGACTTTGAGAGGAAAAATGTTCAAAAACGACTGGGGGGTTTAAAACCCGAAGGAAGGCTAGAAATGATTTGGTGAAACATGTTATATTTTTTTTAGGAATACTGATTATTATTTAAATATTTATTTACACAACTGATCATATTTATTTTAATTCCTTCATTTAATGTACATTATAGTTAAAATACATTAATAATTCACATTATCTATTTTTTCTCCTCATTTTTGACGACCCTGGTTCTAATATTTCATTTATTACCTCTACACAATCCAGTGATTTGCTCTCACATTCAATTTATTCTGTTTCATCTTCTAAAACTATGTCAGCTGTGATATCATCCTCATCATCAATATTGTCTATTTATCGTCACACATTTTCGAAGGTTTGGCCATTGCAAATATTATATTGAATGGAACATTTGTGTCCAGCTTTTCGGAAACCACTTGAAGCCCTGCATTTTCCCTTGCATTTACATGAAATAAATTTCATTAAATCAGGTGCTGCTGGTGGCATGGTGTTGGTGATTGGTTCTAGACCCTGTGTTATTCGTTTGCAACTCCATTCTCCAGGTTCTAGGCTCGTTTCAAGCCATGTTTGAACTTGATAATGAGTTCGAAGAGTGTGTAGTCTGGCTGCAGCGTGCGTGGTTGGTAGACATGATAAATTTACTGTAATCTTTGTTGCTGATTTTGCGAAATTTCTGTAGCGGAGAGAATTTAATGATTTTTCATTCTTCGTACCTCCATATAAACCAATTAAAAAAAGTTCTCCCCTATCAATAATAATATTGGGGTCACTTTTTTCTTTGAAAAAATCTGCAGGCGTCACTACCCCACAGAAAGTCAATTTACCTGTTCCGTGCATCTGTCTCAGTATATGTGAAGAATATTCGTTTGGCTATCTACTGTGCGAAAACTATTGTGAATGGGGAAAAAAATGCAACAAAATTTGTAGACAATTTTCCGCTCTACAACTCATTATACAAATATTTTTCACTTAAGATCAATTGTTTTTGAGTTATTCGTAGAAAAATCGTGCGTACCACACATTGACTCAAAAACTAGCATAAATATTGATTTTACAGAAATCGTTATCGGAACATGATGAAAGAACATTATCTAAGAAAAGATCTCTTGTAGTTTTTGCGTTCGATAAACTGCTTAGGAGATATATGACAAAATGCGTTCTCCAAGATAGCCGCTAACGCACACCCTTCCGTGCCGCGCCAATTCAGAATTATATTCAGTATCAACCCCCCTATCACGTCGAAAAAAAAAATCGCTACTGTAGCCTCATGTTTCAAGGCGGCCATTTTCCCTCCCTGCCTACTGAACTAAGAGGTGGAATCAATATTTCCTGAGAGAAATCTTCCGGAGGATCATTTGTTCAACGAATAGATACAATATCTCGGATTGGGAAAGAAAAACAGGAGGTCAAACATGGTTGTGGTTGAAATTCGCATTGATGACGACTCAATACTATTTGTCTTCACCTGATCTATATATTATACTAAAGATATATTTGCCTAATAATACATATGCGCGTCAAAACTAATTTTCATTAATCTCCTTGATGGTTGAGTTCAGTTGTTTCGTATGTCAAATGACATGATTTATTATTGAGTCACTAACCCAGACAGATCAGTTCATTACTGCCAAGGAACAAATGGATGTCAAAACGTGCCGTGTAACGCAAGTATAATTAAGATTTTAATGTAGGACAAAAAGTTATTACATGAGCACCTGGTGCTCTGACTTTGAAAAATATCGCTAGTATTATACCAGTTGATAATTCAATGTTCCACTGGCATTTTTAATTGATTATTCACTCAGAAAAAAAATGGTTTCTAAAATATTAATTTTCTTAGCGGTTGCGAAATTATATTCAACTCTATAAATAATTCTGCCATATAAAATCACCAAGATATTTCTCCAGATTGCAGAACTCTGGATTATGATATCATTTTCTCTGATTCTATAATTCATTATGTTCTCAACTATTTAAAAAGTTATTAACCCTTTTCTAGAACTGCAACTGCGTCTACAATAAATTCCAGATTTCCTTCTGACCATTCTCTCTCATTCATTCCAAATACAATACGTGTTTGAGCTTCTCAACAACAGATTGATTCCAATCATCCCAGTTCACTTAATCATTCTGTGGCTCTAGGTCCCTGAATAAACTAATGAATTTACAAAAGGCAGGATATCCATAGGAAAAATCAAAAATGTTAATAAAATTTTATCAAATTTTGAACTGTACTCTTACTGATTTGAATGATAAATTACTGAAGATTCAGGTTGACAAAACCTGTTCGTAGAACTGGAACATTATGCCTTGAGAGATAGATCTGACTGACAAGAGATTTTTTGCACGACTTGTCTCCCAATCTCTATGGTTATTCGTCCTTTCTATAAACTGACCCACAGCTGCAGACATCTCTCAAGCCATTACTAGTTTTCAGAATACAAAAATCGTCAGGTCTTTTCCAGGAATGAAACCATCAGTCCGGTCATTATGAGTGATACCTATCTTCGATAAAATTATTGAAAATCATTTTCCCTAGCCTCGGAAAACCTTCATTGGTTGAAAAATACAATTACTTACCGGCGGAGGAGTTCAAAACGACGTAGTGAAAAAAAAAAACGTGTGCGGTCGGAGAACGAAGTTTCTTACGCTTTTACTTCAACTCCGAATGAATTCGATATGGAGATTCATCATCATGTAGAGAAGAAGCGTGTGCCAATATATTTTCTAGTTTGCTCCGAAATCATGCGCAATAGAAATATTCAATTCCACAACGCCACAAATACACGAATAATAAGAACAAACGGAGCTACCGTAAAACGAGTGACTACCAAGCCAGAGGTCCGGGGTTCAATCCGCAACCCGACCTTTTTTTTATTCATTTATATTTTATGTTTGCTGTGAGTACTGATATGTCAAACACATTTCATTCGGTTACTCGATTGACCAGATTTTCTTCAACTCCAAATGTAATTAGTTCGAAGTTGTTTATACTTGTATATTTTCGTCGTAAGGAAGAAGCGTTATGCTCCCTTCATGGTTCCAAACGATCAATAAATCAATTAATAACGAGGTAGCAAAATATGTTGCCATCAATCTCATGTATCCACCATTTTGTGTTTCTTTTCTCTCAAACTTAAATATTCTTTCGTTTGAATGTTGACATTTTTTATTGCATCACATTCAATTGTCATTATACCATGCAATACTATACCTGTATTTGAATAAAATAAAAATAAAATCCTGATAACACTATTCGTTATATTATATCAAATTGACGTGCCACATATTCCATGTAAACCATTAATCCAACTTTGACATACAAAAAACATAGGAAATAATGTTCAAAAAAGGGTATAATCATCTGAACACACGTTATATAGAAATACAAAAGAAACAAAAATATCTTCCACGTATTACCACTCAAAGATAATATCCGATTTGTATTCACATAGATATCCTACAGCCCATGTATCATTTTGAGTTTCCCGCAAGCAGAACAGCAGTTCGAATGGTTTCGTATACCTTCTGAGTTGTATGAGCAAGGGCTAGACGCTTGTCACACAGACTCGTATATAATAGAAAGAGACAGATAGAGAGAGAGAGAGAGAGAAAAAGTCACATGGAAGGGGCATAACGCATTTTTTTACGTGGCGATTTCTATCAGTCAACACCTACCGCAAGCCTCGTAAAGAAACTTTCCAAAATAGTTCTCTCGCTCATCTAATTATATACTTCGCATTATATTCTCTCAGGAAAATTCACTGTAAACCATCATTTGATCACCTGAAAAAGAAGTTCAAAAACTTAAACCCGACTACTGAAAAATCACGCTTTAAAAAGTATGAGAAAAGAAAATATTCTGATCTGAAATTGTTATGTACCAACTATTCAATATTTATCATCTATTAAAGAAACTCGTTACACGTAATATATTTCAATGTATTCAATACATATTCATAGTGATGTTCAGAGGATAGCCGTGGACATATGCCACATAAAAAAATTTCATACATTTTTTGTTGAACCATTGTGTTTTATTTTGAACTTGATTTTTAGCCGTGGAATAGTGCCTTCCCGATTCAAGGAGTCAACAACAACACCAATATTTAAAAGTGGTGACAAGAAAAAAGCTACCAACTATAGGCCAATAACTGTAATAAACCATTTTGCAAAAATTTTTGAAAATGTTAAAGTCAGACTACTCCATTTTGTACTAAAAATAATATTCTGTCGGATAACAATTTTGGGATTCGGGGAAACCTCTCTACTGAAACAGCGGTATTTCAATTAACAAACTCGGTATTTGATTGTTTTCAAAATCAAAAAAAAATGCTTGACAGTATTCTTAGACCTGGCTAAGGCTTTGATACTGTCAATTTTTTAAAATACTTTTCAATCGTCTGGAGTGCAGTGGAATTGGGGGCGTGTCTTTGGGATATACTGAAAGATTATTCTCGAAAAGAATGGGTAGTTAAAGGAATACTTCTTCAAGGGGCCCAATACCAGTCACCAGGGGAGTTCCACGGGGACAGTTTT
The DNA here is from genome assembly GCA_018342105.1 of Gonioctena quinquepunctata. Classification (NCBI taxonomy): domain Eukaryota; kingdom Metazoa; phylum Arthropoda; class Insecta; order Coleoptera; family Chrysomelidae; genus Gonioctena; species Gonioctena quinquepunctata. Next base: position 34,414 of record JAFIRS010006445.1, read on the forward strand.
GGGCCCTATCCTTTCTTTTTTTTCTATTGAACAACTCATGGCCCTTAATATCTTATGCTGACACCGCTTTTCCTTTAGGTAACACCGGGATGAAACATACCGATAAAAGCTGAAAAGGAAATGGCTTTAAACCTAGCTGGCTCGAATAGTTTACTAAGCCTCAATATCAAAAAACCAAATTCATGGCATTCTTTTCGAGGGCCAAAAGATCAACCCACTCTTCCAGACCCTACATATCCATAATATCAACTGGTGATGATCCGCTAATTGTCAATCCCCCCTCCGTAACAAAAATCAATCGATAAAATTCCTGCGTTATGGTAGATCAATTTCTGCGCTGGAACGGGGCATATCACATACACTACAAAAGACTTCGTAAATTGATTTAAAAATTTCTACCAACCAGGAATATTCTGAATAAAAAACTCTCATGATGATCTATAGGCAATATCAGAATCCATTATTCGTTACTGTATTATTGCTTGGGGAAAATTCAAAACTACATTGTGGAATTTGGAGACAGCCCAAAAACATTATTTAAAAATTTTTTTGAAGAAAAATAAAAGATTCCCCACCACGAAATTGAAAGAAGAAGCAGATGTCTTCAATGTGAAAGAAGCTTTATATTTATCATTGTCTCCTGTGGATTATGAACACACCCTTGAATTTTTTAAAACACACCCGCATAACACCCGCCTTAACACAAACCAGAACATTGATGTTCCTTTGAGACTTCGTCATAATCAGAGATTTGTAACATATATTGGACCAAACCCTTTTTAATCAATTACCCTGAATTGAAGAGTATTACTAGTATCAAAAAAAATTAAACCAAAATTGGAATTTTTATGAAGAATAATTTTGATTGCTCAAATGCTATACTGGAAAAAAATTTAAAGGCTACACATGTTTGCTCTCACGAACTAGTCTACATTTTTTCCCTCAAATGAATTGTATCCATATAATGAGAACGATGATGCCACAACACGTTTCGCAGGTGGCATCTCCCTTCTTATAAACGGGATCCCCATCTGCTATATTATGTTTGTAACTAATATTACGTTTAGGCTACTCGATTATATTTATAACGGATTCATTTCCTATTGTGCTCTATTGTGCTCTGTCATATATTAACTGAATAAATTACTTACTTACTTACTTACTTACTTACCTACCCTAACAGAACAATACACTCTAACAGTAGTAAGTGATTGTAACGAACCTAGGCCGGACCTGTCGCCTCACATGTTGCCGTCGACAGCGATGAGATCATCCCCGGAGATGTTCGAGAACCATCCGGGCCTCGCCGCGGGAAAACAACGGTCAATATTGGAAACAATTGGAACACGCCGGTCGCCAACGGAAAGAATTCGAAACATCGAGAATGCTGTATCGGAGATAAATAGGCAACCCTCAAGTCTCAGAGACACAGCGAACGAGCCCATACAATCGAGCATACGGGGGCGGAGTAGTAATATAAATTTTTAAAATTATGTGAAATAAATTAGTAGAACCGTTAAGTTTATTTACGTTTCAATTGGTGTCGGAAGGGATTTTGAAAATAAACAAGTGATCGGGGGTGGATAGTCAGAAAAAATAAATTGATAGACCTTTTGTACGCCCAAAAATAGACAGTGGCCCGGTTTTAAGGGACAAGTGCGTGGGAATATAAACTGATACACTCTTTTGCGTAAAAAAATAGACTGGTGGCCCGTGGAAAAAATTCGCGGAATTTTAACAAACTGATAACTTTTCGTGAAACAGACTGATACCTCGTCAAAGACAAATGTGTTCAAGAAAAGTGGCCTTGCGGACTTGAAGGTAGGGAAAATTTGAAACAGGTTTGGGGGAAAGGGAACTGGAAAAAAGGTAAAAAACAAATCGGAAAGACTTGCAGAAGGACTTATACAAGAAGTGGGACCCCGAAACATTTTTATTCGAAGTTCCCGAGGTGATTTAAGTTTGGAATGAAAAACTGGAAGAAAATCAAGAAGCCTGGAAGAAAATTCAAAAGCCTGGAAGAAAATGCTAAAATCTGGAAAAGAACTTGAAGAAAATTCTAGAAATCTGGAAGAGAAGCTTAAGAAAATTCTAGAAATCTGGAAAGAAGCTTCTAGAAAATTCAAGAAACCTGGAAGAAAATGCAAGAAGCCTGGAAGAGAAGTTCCTGGAAAACACAGAAGGGCCCAAAAAAAAAAATTGTGGTGTGGCTAAATTTTTAGAAAAAGAATGGGAACCGTTGAGACAGAATAGATAAAATTAGGACAAAATGAACACGGGGGTGAAAAATAAAGGAAACGACGATGCTGGAAAAAAGAATTAATAGTGCGCCCTCCACAGAGATGGTTGAAAAAGCAATGTGGGCTTGAGTTTGAACTTGGGTAAAGTTCAAGAGGGTATAAAAGATGTCAAGGTCATTTCGAAATAGGGGAAACTTTTTCCCTGAAGCCGCCCAATTTGCGGAAAACTCCAGGGGGAAAAATTACCGCCGACAGTTTGAAGCAGCCCAAAACAAACGGATGGAATGCAGGGGAAAAATGAGCACTGCCTTGCATTACGGGAGAAGGACAAATATTCTACAAACCCCCACCGCCCAAGAACAGGAGGACTATGATCATTTATTAAACATCTAGAATTACGATATGGGCCCCGCCCATTTGGAACACGTATACCCCCCAGCTGAAAAAAAACCTGTCAAAAACGGGGGAATCCTTACAAGAATTTGAAACTGACATTGCACGCTTCGTCTCGCATATCCACCCTACCGGGAAAAAGTAATGGAGCGTTGCTTCGGACGGGGGATC
>JAFIRS010006446.1:0-37164 GCA_018342105.1 Gonioctena quinquepunctata
ACACCTTCCCAGCCAATTATACCGTAAGATATATGTACTGTTCCAGAGCATAGTATAATACTTTCAAATGATTTACATCTAAAAATTCTTTCAAGTATTTGAATTTAAATAAAAGACCTCTCAGTTTTCCTACTATATTTTTAATTTGAAGATCCCATCTGAGATGTATGTCTATCACAATGCCTAAATATTTGATGGAGTTTACTTCTGGAATTTCTGAGTTATTTCCGAAACGTAATGAACCCATATTGGGTAAGTGATTGGAATACGAAGTAAATGATAAGTACTTTGTTTTATCTGAATTTGGAATTAATTTGTTATACCTAAACCACTTACCTATTTTACTAAAATCAGTTTCAGCTTCTGTTTTTAAGTTCACCCAAGTATCAGATTCATATATTATTGCAGTGTCACTGCAAAGCTAATGATTTTTCCCTTGGTATCGAGGTGTGAAATGCTGTTCATATAAATTATAAATAGAAGAGGACCCAGTACTGTTCCTTGAGGTAAGCCATATGTAACAGTCATAGGATCACTGAGAGTACCACCTATGTCAACTTTTTGTTCGCGGTCTGATAAATAATTTTTTAAGACTTTATGAATATTTCCTCTTATCCCATAGCATTCTAGTTTGTTCAAAAGCTTTTCATGAGATACCGTATCAAATGCTTTTGAAAGGTCGACAAAGATACCCAAGGCAGGTTTTTTTTGTTCAATGCATTATAAATATTACTTGTAAGAAATAAATCGCATCTTCTGTTGACTTTCCTTCTCTGAATCCGAACTGAGAACTAGAAATGACGTTATGTTTGTTTAAGAGGCTCAGAAGTTTCATTTTCAGTATTTTTTCAATGATTTTCGCCAAATTCGAGATAAGTGAAATCGGTCTATAGTTGATTATGTTCAATTTATCTCCACTCTTGTAGAGTGGCTTAATAATTCCAATTTTGGAAATCTTTGGAAAACACCCTGTATCAAAACATCTATTTATCAAATAAGCCAGAGGTTTTTAAATTTCATTAGATATTGCCTTCAGTGTTTCCGAACGAACGTTATCGGGACCTGGTGATTTTTTAAGTTTTAATTCCATGGTTACTTTATGAACTTCATTTTCATCAGTGTCGCGAAGATACATGGTGTCTTGCAAAATGTTTTCAGTTACTCACATTAGTTTAGGAGCTCAATTATCATTAAAACTAAGAAGGTTTATTTTATTTTTCGCTTTTTAGTTGATTTTGTCGTCGGTTTAATTTTTTGTTAAAAGTTTTTATGCCAAGTCAATTTCTGAAAAAACCAATCTCATCGATATTGAAAGTAAAATCTTTGATATTAGGCAACGGATATATATCTGGTGCAGCAATTGAATTGGATTTATGTACAAATTGTAGTGGACTTTCCCATGGACTTTTTGAAAATCTGTTGATCGTTAGTTCCATAAGACACTGAAATTATTTTATGGGTACCTGCTAATTTCTTAGGGTTCAATCTTCGAACTTTGCAATGAAGGAAATCACCAACTTTCGATTTTTACCTTACAGTACACTCTATTAAAAATGAAAAAATACCGTAAAAATATTTTTTTGCTACGTCTTATAGTTTCCGAATTATTTAATTGTTTAGCTAGGCGTGCGACGACGCGGAGTCATTGGCCGCTGTGACGTCACTTTACAACGGTCGGTCAGTGCGTGCTCTGCTTCCGAGCTGTGTGTATGAAGTTTGCGTCGAAAATTTATAAAAATGTTGAATCCAGAAGTTATAAAATCGTGTATTGTGCCAAAGTGTGTAAATAAAACTACTAATGCACCCGAAAAGTTGTTTTTTATTGTTACTTTCGAACCTAAAAGTCGAAAGAAATGGATGCAAATCATGATGTTCTGGGGTGGTTCGGCATTTTACTGTACAAATATCTCTTTTAACTTTTACATATCCAATAGCGACGTCGCCGAAGTTGTTTCTAGCCGATCTAAAATAAAATAAACGTAAGTTGATCTAATATATAAAAAATAAAATAAATAAAAATGCACTTATCCACGATCACATCAAAGAGGAAATTAATGTGAGAGGTTTTTCATCTTAGCTTAATAATATTTAAAAGGTATAGTCGCGTGCATCCTTATAATAACCTACTTTAGAAAAAAAAATTTCATGGGTTCAAATTTTAAAAAGTTTTGTACCTCTGGTACATAATGTTCAGGTTATGTTTACTATATTAATTTTTTGTTACATTACCTATTGAAAAAATACAACTTGTAAGTCATGATCCAAACTTTGTAGGTACAATAACACAGTATTGTTTTTAATAAGTCCCTCCCTGTTACAAATACCTACGTATACTTCCTTCTCAGGAACTTAATGTCAAGTAAGATGTTCATAGTATCAGTATAACGTATGACTTACATTTATAAAGCACTAGTAATGAGAAATATGTACTTATAGGGATCAAAAGATTTATGATAAAAAGTAAAATGTTATTAAGTAATACTTACTTCTGCATTTTTACTCGGCGGCCAAGAAATCGGAGTTATTTGTGAAATAGTGGGCAACCATTAACCCGTCTATTTCAGGCAAGTTATCAGATTGTCCTTTTTCAAAACCGTCATCCATATCTAATATTATACTTATAACACATAAAAACTTAAGTTAAAAACGTTATTGTGGTTGAACATCCGACATCAAAGCAATGATCGAGTGTACGGCGAGAACGTTTCGTTGTAAAATGACGTCACGCGAGCATGGCGCGCTCGCCCGAAATATTTGAATAGAACGGAAACTAAAATTGTCGTAACTTCAACACTACTCGCTTGATTGAAATGAAACAAAAACAGGTGTATTTCTAAACATTAAGGCTACACGGTCATGAAGTTTCAAGTCATTTAACAGACCTAGTGACATTCTTCATTATTATTTCTATGACTTTTTTTAACATGTTCCCGTTGAATTGTGAAACCGGGAATCAGCATTCCCAGGATAATTTATTCAATGTAAGCCATGACAAAAGGCCAGGTTAATTTTCTGCTAACTCCAAGAGATGTTTCCCGCATATACAGGTTATCCGATGCTGTAGAATGCATTTATTTTTGGAACAGTAATATAACTGACATTATCTAACCAAAAATATATATTGGTTTCTAGATCACAAATTAGGATGCGGGTTTATTTGGGCTGAATTTGTTTGCCATTAGCGCAGCCTTTTTCAGTTTTTTTCAGGGTTCTGATCTTCATTTTAACAAAGCCGAATTCATCTGGTGGCTTTATCTTTCTACCGTTGATGATAAACAGATAGCTATGCCAAAATGATAGTTTTTTCAAACATTTATCCCGATACTAAATCAGTCCACTAGATTTCTCATCATTAAGTTCACATTCACCAAAAAGTTTCGTTATTTTTTTTGTTCATCGGACACTTTATAGTTTTTGATGAGTTGCATTTTTTAGGATCTGGTATGAATTTTCCTTGTTTCCTTCTCTCCTAATGGATCTTTTTTGTTGGAGTCAATCAAGATTTGAAATTACTTTACCAAATTCAATTTGGTTGTTGTTTATTTTTTTTTGCATGAAATAAACTTTGCATTGCACTAAACCATAATTCGGGTTCATTTAAAAAAAAAAAATTGTAGGACAATTTATCTCGCACTATCGTATTATTGTTCAATATCACACTGTTCTAGCCACGTTTTCATTATCTCGTTTTCTTGTTGCGATGAGCTGGAAAAGTTTGGTTGTAACATTTAAATTCTCACATTGTTGTGTTACTGGTGAAGAGTTTTGAGAATTTCACGTTGCAAGTTGAATGAACTCGTATATTAAAGTAATATCGTTATAAAACGTAATTGAAATAATTATAATTTGACAAACGTCTTGTTTTCTTCGTTGTCAGTGGACTGTCTCGTTTTTTCCTCTTCCTAGCAACGGTCGGAGCCTTGGAATCCGGGTTTTGCCATGGAATGCGAATGTTGTCATATTTAGTGCAATACACATTGATAATTTTTCGAAAAATATTAGAGTCTACAGTGTTAACAAGGTGTACGATTTCATTGAAATATTGAAAAGATGTAAAGAAAATATCAAGGCTATTGGGACAATATGATGTCAGACTAATGTTGGATGAAACCGATGAAGTTCACCGACGAAAACCAACAAAACGATGCTTTTCCTTAAAAAAAATAGCAATATTATTGATTCTATTTATTTCATAATTGTTTCTATTGTTTTTCAATATTGACAAAAAATTAAAATTAATAAATGGTTTTTTCCTTTAAAGGCAATTTCCTTTTTTTTTAAAATTATCTGAATCTGAATTGTGTAATGAATATTAGGAAAAAATCGTTTGATATTACATTTTTTCTATTATTACGATTATTGACAATTCAGTAAAAAAACATTCAAACAGTTCAATTTCGCAGACCTGTGTTATATCTATAACTTCGTAAGTTGAGATAAACTATACTTCTGAGGATGAACCCTGTACAAATACAATTTCAACATTAACACGAAACTTATCAAAACAAAAAGTCACACCGAAAATTCACCTTTGTGAAGCAACCCCTTTCACAGATATCATAGAAAGAAAAAAAAACGAAGCTTTCCAGAAAGAAAAAGTGTTTACGTGAACTTTTGGTAAGAGCTCGCCCGGCATTCTGCAGCTCCCGCTCTTGCTCTTTCTATGCTTTCGCCACCCTTTCCTCCTCCTAGACACAGAGATATGGGGAAAGAGCAGTGCACTGGATGTAGTTCATTCCCTGTCTACTTTCACTTGTACAGGAGTGGCTCTAGATTCGGTAGCAATAGGTTAAGTTGCGTTATTACTCTCTCTTGTTTTGCCGCACGCTTTTAGTTATTATGATATGTATCAGGTGAACAATGTACCAAATAGTGGAGGAGTATTCCTCTATCTCATTTTTTCTTCATATAATGACCTACATGTAGATAAAGCAATAGATCAATTATTCCAGAATACGGTTCACCTCCGATACCTTGAAATACCTTGATTATTCTGAATACCTCCTCGATTTAAAAAATGACGATTACATCGGGATGAATGATAACCTAGCATCGATAAACTGGACAAATGTATTAGATACTCAAGATATTAATGCAGCAGTTGAATCATTTTACGAAATTATTTTTAGTGCAATGGAAACTTCCATCTCTATAAAAAAATCATCAACATGGTCCACTCCTAAATTGAGAAGTTCATTTAGTAAATGAAAAAAAACCTGCTCATAAACACTTTGAAAACACTGGAAACATTGATGACTATTATGAGTTTTCCAGATTGAGAGAGAGAGAGATGTATAGAGTTGAGGACTATTTGCTATCGGAACTATTTGACAAAGACCGAAAGTGACCTCTGTTCAAACCCACGAAAATTTTGGAAGTTTATCAATTCCAAAAGGAAAGGCTACAGATTACCATCCAAGATGTTATACGAAAATGAAGAGGGTATGAACAATGATGAAATTTATTTGCGAAATATATTTCTACTGTATACTCCGATAAAAAAACGAATCAAATACCGCACTTTGGATTTTCTAATAAAAAAGAATATGTTATAAACTATACCATAGATATAAAAGATATCATAGATTCAATTGTATCTGTTCCTTGGAAGTTATCGTTTCGCCCAGATGGTGTTCCTCTATTCTTGCTGAAAAAGTGCACTTTCACGTTAGCAACACCACTGCACATATTGTTCACTAAGTACTGAAAAATTCACAGAATTTTGGAAAAATCTGCAGAAAGGGATGAAGTTCAAAACTATCGATTCAGTTTGCCACCAATCTGAAATCCCAAAACTTCTAGACCGCCTTGTCACTAAGCAACTCACTTGGGACACAAAGAGCATAATTATCAACCAACAACATGGCTTCAGTACTGGGAAGTCAACAACCACAAACTTATCAATGTACTGAAATTTCATTTTGAATGCGTTAGAGAAGAGGTCGCAAGTTGACTATTCACACAGACTTCTCAAAAGCCTTTGATAGAGTCAATCATGATGACTCATTAGCAAAATTACATGCTCTGGGAATAGAGGGAAATGTTCTGAAGTGGATAGAGAGCTATCTTTCAGATACGTTGCAATTTGTTAGATATACCGGATCGGTGTCCTCTAGCATTACCGTCAATTCTGGTGTTCCGCAAGGATCCCATATCGGACCCGTGTTATTAAACCTCTTTGTAAATTATATAGATGATCCTTTCTGCACCAGTAGCTACTTCCTTATGTTTGCTGACGACCTAAAACTTTTCATAAAAAAAATGTATTTTATTTAAAAAAAAGCGTGGAGTACATGGTATCGCCTCGGCCAACAATTACTTATGATCTGAGACATTTCTCACTTTACTGCCCTAGGTGTGTAATGTACTATATAATTATTCATACCATGCACCCCACGCTTTTTTTTAAATAAAATACATGTTTTTCTTATTTTATATTTTTTTAGTATGGTTTTCTCTAAAAGTGTATTTTTTTAAACTATTATTTATTTCCTAATTTTTGGTGTGGTTTATTTATAAAAGCGTGTTTTTTTAGTTTTTTTTAAACTATTATTTTTATCATTTTATCAATCTGTCTGTCTAATTATTTTTGATGAATCTAAAATATATAATGTAAATAAGTAAAATGCTCTATTCAAAACTGTGATTTGGTGTCCTCTTGATCATAGAAGAGGATGTATGCTTCTCCACTCACGATAGATTTTTGGTGATAGCGGTGATACTCTCGAGTCATTGTATTCGTGCCATTTGCCTGCATAAGGGTGCCTACAGTAAGCCGTGTAGTGTCCATTAAAAGTTGTTCCGCTATGGTTGGATACAGCATACAAGTTGTAGCGACACGGAGCTGCGTTATCTACTGCATAAATACTCATATCTAATCCATCGAGAGGAAAGTCAATGAAGACATTTAGTTTTCCTCTGAATCTCTCCATTAGCGAAAATCTTTTCAAGTGAATTACTAAAATTTTGGGGAATTTAAGTATAGATAATGACTTCGTGCATTTTCTCCTTTCCTTGCATTTAGAACAAGTGGGTTTTTCGTCATCATTCAAAATTTCTTCCCTAGTAAACAAGTCTAAACATTGCGACAGTCTGAGTTTGCCAGTACTCTTTGGAATAGGGAGTGAAAGGTCCCAGAATGGGTCAACAGTGACAGAACAATGGCCACCTAAAGTACATTTCAACGATAATTTCAGTTGATCAACAACGTTATCGACAATTTTCGAGTTGTCCATTCTAAGATATCTTGACCAAGACTCTTTTGCCTTTTCATTATCGCTCAAATTTTCATAAGACCTTCCAATAAATATTTGAATAATTTCTTGGCATCCTATTGAGCGTTACCCAAAAAACGAGGTGCAAATCTTTGTATCTGGCTTTTCAAAGAAACAGTGTTAACCACCACATCAGACGAATCTTCTGACCAAAGTTCTTTTACCACTTCTTCAAATGCTTTTATCAAAGCACCCTTCATACTTGATATGCTTGTGTTGATATCCTTCAAATGTTCGTCTTTTCTCAGATACTCGAGCAACCATCTGGTATTCTTGATTACTATCGTTCCGGACGTCCATCGTCTTAATGTATTTAAAAGGTTTTCACGACGTTTCGAATGATTGTATCTGCAATCGTCTTCAGGTGAATACTGACAAGTTTAGGTGCTACTTACCAATTTATATGACTGTTGGCGCAATGATGCGTGTAATTCCGCCATGTGCAGCGGTGCATGTAATTTCGCGCGGTGTGGTGGTGCGTGAAGTTTCGCGCCTCTGCAACCCACCAGAAAGAGCAATCAGGGGTTTCTATACGTTCTTGATCTCAACGCTTGGTTGACTAAAGGCGTTATTGGCTTCGATGTTGGCGGCCTCTTTGAACTTTCGTTTGAACCAATGCTCCTCTCTACGTAGAACACTTGCGTCGTCCCATAGAACTCGATGGTGCTCAGTCCAGGCGTGGTCAGCGATTCCCGATTTTGATGTTTCTCCACGTTGAGTCCATTTCTTGTCCTCATCCAATCTTACCGATAACGGTCTCTTTGTCTCTCCAATGTAGGAATCTCCGCATTCACATGGAACTTCATAAATGCAATTCTTACTGATTTCATTTTTGTTGTCAGGTTGTAGATCTTCCTTTCTATAGTGGGTGTCGGATCCTTCTTCAAGAGTTTATAGTCCCCTGTGTGGAGTAACGACTCTATCTTGTCATCATATGTTGTGGTGTCCATGATAACCGTGGCGTTTCCTTTATCGGCTGGAAGAATCTTTATGGATGAATCCTTTTGTAGAATTTTTAGGGCCCTCTGTTCCCCTGCAGTGATGTTACTGCGGGGATTCCTCTCCTTCTCGAGTGTCTCTCTCACTTTCCATCTGAACTCTTCTGCCTGGATCTACAACACTCTGAGGAAATTCAAACACTTCATTCCAGACAACGAACGATCACATCTAACGCCACACTACAGCATCTCTACGGGCTTCCGAAAATCCACAAACCAGACATGCCACTGAGACCGATCACCAGCTCACGGAACTCACCAACCTACAAGTTATCGAAATACCTCCTACCGATACTACAACCCTTACAAGGAAATAGCAGTTCATACGTCAAGAATTCCAAGCACTTCGTTGACACCATCACAGATGTTGAACTTGGACCAGAAGATCGTTTCATCAGCTTCGACGTGGAGAGCCTTTACACCAATGTCCCTATAGAGGAATCTCTCAGTATCATCAAAAGGAAACTCGAAGAGGATGGCCAGCTGCACGAGAGGACTGACCTTCCTGCCCACGCAATATTGGAATTACTGCAATGCTGCCTACAGAACTCATACTTCCAGGAAAAGGACCGATTCTTCTCTCAAGTCGACGGACTCCCGATGGGATCTTACCTTTCTCCAATCATCGCCAACATATACATGGAGTGGTTCGAGGAATTGGCTATACGGGAGGCAGAATACAAACCAAAGCTGTGGTTGAGGTACGTGGATGACACCTTCATTATATGGAATCACGGAGACAAACATCTCCAGGATTTCTTCTCAAGAATTAACAGAATCAGGGATTCGATCAAATTCACGATGGAAATGGAAACAAAAAATGCCTTACCCTTCCTCGATGTGAACGTTGAGAGAATATGCAATGAAATCCGCACCTCTGTCTACAGAAAGAAGACACATACGGGGCAGTACCTCAGTTACAGCTCCAACCATCCGAGTTCGACGAAGAGAGGGATCGTGAGAACATTGGTAGAGAGAGCAACGCACATATGCAACGACGTGGAGTCACTAGATGCCGAATTAAACTACATCAGAGAGGGACCTCCACCGGAATGGATATCCCAAGAAACTCCTAGAAGAAGTATTGAAACAACTCCGGAGAACGAAAACATCTGAAGAGCAACAACAAAGCACAGTGATCTGCCTTCCGTACATCAGAGGTGTCTCCGAGAAGATCAGAAGGATCGGAAACAAGTTCAACATCAAGAGCTGCTTCCAATCCGGCAGTACTTTACGGAGTTTCCTGACCAAGACCAAACCTGACAACAAAAATGAAATCAGTAAGAATTGCATTTATGAAGTTCCATGTGAATGCGGAGATTCCTACATTGGAGAGACAAAGAGACCGTTATCGGTAAGATTGGATGAGCACAAGAAATGGACTCAACGTGGAGAAACATCAAAATCGGGAATCGCTGACCACGCCTGGACTGAGCACCATCGAGTTCTATGGGACGACGCAAGTGTTCTACATAGAGAGGAGCATTGGTTCAAACGAAAGTTCAAAGAGGCCGCCTACATCGAAGCCAATAACGCCTTTAGTCAACCAAGCGTTGAGATCAAGAACGTATGGAAACCCATGATTGCTCTTTCTGGCGGGCTGCAGAGGCGCGAAACTTCACGCACCACCACACCGCGCGAAATTACACGCACCGCTGCACATGGCGGAATTGCACGCATCATTGCGCCGACAGTCATATAAATTGGTAAGTAGCACCTAAACTTGTCAGTATTCACCTGAAGACAATTGCAGATACAAGCATTCGAAACGTCGTGAAAACCTTTTAAATACATTAAGACGATGGACGTCCGAAACGATAGTAATCAAGTTACCACATCGTCTACAACCTTCAAACATCTGGTATTCGATAAACATTGTATTGCGCTTTTCATAAAGCAGGTATTGTCAATGTTTTTCAAACCATTTGGACCAAGAGTTTTGAAGCTTCCAAGCACAAGTGGTTTGATGGAATCATAACAGGGAGATGCGCTCACCGCTACTGCTATCTTCAAAGGAATAGTCTCTTATGCGATGATTTTCTCTATCATTGGAGCGCCGCAATAGGGAACTCGATTGGAGGCTGCTTGAAATCGAGTCGGATAAAGATATGGTAGATCGCGTTATTTTTTTGGAAGTGGTTGAATCCATATTATACTTTTTAAGTATTTGGCTCCGAATAATAGACTTATGGATACTACTCGACATATTTATTCTTTGTGGACGAATAAATATATCATCCAAACGGTGAGTAGCAGGAATAGAACCCAGAATTCTTTGCAAATAAAAAAATGGAATAATCTTATCAAATCAGGTAATCATAATCTCCGACCCCACATACCAATTTTGAATAGAATCAGACCATAATCACAAAACTCGGCCGCCATTTTAAAGCCGTCATCTTGAATTTTTTAATTTTCACAAAAGAATCATAATATTCGACCCCAAAAACCCCCACATACCAATTTTGAATAGAATCCGTCCATAATCACAAAACTCGTCCACCATTTTGGAGCCGCCATCTTGAATTTTTCAATTTTGACAAAAGAATCTCAATCTCCGACCACAAAAACCCTCAGATACCAATTTTGAAGCGAATCGGACCATAATCACAAAACTCGTACGCTATATTGGAGCCGCCATTTTGTTTTTTTTCACACAAAAATTTCTTAATGCATTGTCAACGGAATTATGTAAACCTGCCAAATTTCAAATCATTCGAATGTCTGGAAGTGGCTCAAAATCGCGATCAAAGGAGTCGGTTACAAACAAACATACAAGTGAAGCTAATATAAAGCGTGTAAAAAAATAGATGATACATCCAACTCCCACCAATTACAAAGTGACCTTGGTAATCTCGTACGTTGGTATGAAATAAACTTGCTAGATCTAAACTTTGACAAGTGTCGGCAAATAACCTTTGAAAAGATCAGTAGCCCACTAGGGTTTCAGTATAGAATTAAAAATAAAGCACCATACACCAGAAATACAGTAAAGGATTTGGGAATAGTTTTTGATAGCAAAATGTCTTTCAAAACACATATATCTAACATTGTTGTTAAAGCCTAGAAGATGCTAGGCTTTATTCAGAGGACAACATCTGACTTCTCTCTCTTCGCATTTAAATTATTAATTAAATGTATAATTCACTTGTGCGTTCCGTATTAGAATTTAATAGTATTGTTTGGCGACCTAATTATGATTGCGACGTTCATTTAATTGAATCAGTTCAAAATACATTAGTACGTGTATGTGCTTTCAAGATGGGTTTTACATATGGAGCTTATAGTTTCTATGTTTTTTTTTGCATTAGATTACCTTACCCATTTAGCCAGTTACTTTCTGATATTTGTCCTTGCGCAATACAGCTATAGATTTGTTATCATTGTTTTTAATGTTAAGCGGTTCTCCCACCGACCTAACATTTTAAATTATAAAATTTCCGAATGAGGTATTACATGGTTACAATCTTCTCGATCAGGGCATTTTCACAAGACATACACCGGTAGACCACGGTTAGGTTGGGAGGGTATATAAACAATTGGGTATGACACAAAGTCTTTTATGAATTCCATGAGACACTCATATATCTCTTTTACGTTGGGTGCTAATAGATGTAGCATATTTATTGGTGTTTGCACGTTATTTTTAATCAACTCGTAATATAGTTTTTTCTCTTCATTATTGTACTTTAGGCATCCAAAGAATATATGGCCCAAATCGTCTATTTCACTGCATGTATCGCATAAACTTGATTGTTTAATACCAATACGGTGTAAGTGAGCCGTATAGCTTGCATGCCCTGTTTTTATTATTATCATGGTGGTGATATACTTCCTTGGGTAATTATAGTTTTCATACCTCGGTATTTTTGTTTGTACAGTTGTATACCTTTATGGGTGATTTTTGCAATGTAATTTCCATACTCTCAAATTCTCGAAGAAATGAATCTACATAGTCTCAAGCATAGGAGACTTGAACATGATCTACGCTTCTTGCATGAAATTTTAATGGTTATATTAACTGTCCTGAATTTGAATAGAAAAACTCGGATTTCAAACCTTATCATCCAACAAACTATGGTCAGCAAGAACCAATGACCAGAATATTGAGAACGGCAAATGAGTTGTAAGAAGCATATTACGCACGACTAGAAAAGTTCTAATTCTAGAAGTGCCTAATTGCCTTACTCGAGTTGTCTACTATACTTTTTCTACGATCACATTCATTTCCATAAGAAGAAGAAATCAATGCGGGGAACTCCAATTCAATTTTCACGTAAAAATATCTGTGTGTGTAATTGTAGTTTATTTTCAATGTGTATGCATTTCGGAAGTTTATACTACCATCATCAGCACGAATACAAAGAGTTCAATGAATGGCCACTATAAATAAAATAACAAACAAATGAACAAAGGACAAATTTCGTCATCTGCACTTCACATATATGATTGTTTTTTTTTCATAAAAAACCTTACAAAATATGGATGTGGCAGGGTCTTGAATAAAAACAGTGCCTCCCAACCAGCACATGACCCTCAAAAATTTGAATTGTTCATATTATTTCAAAATAAACGATCTTTCAAAACATGGGTGTGGTAGGGTAATGAGAAAAAAATGGCGGTTTATTGCTGAATTAACTGCGGTGGAAAAGCTGAAGATAAAGAGGTAGGAAACATTTTACTTAGCCTGGGCCATAATGGAAGGACGTGGGGAAAATTCAATCCCAAAGGGATTAAAATGGGGGTTGAAAGTTTGTATAGGAGTACCGATAGTTTTCAAGAGTTAGGGTCAAAAAAATTGGTATGTGAGTTATTTTTGGAAATTCAACCCCTAAAGTGGTGAAATGGGGGGTTATATGGGGATTGGAAGATTGTATGGGGGTTCCGTGAGTTTTTGAATTAGGGTGATAAACATTGGTATTTGAGGTCTTTGTAACAAATAAACAAATATGTATATCAGTGATTTGGAATTCAACCCTCAAAGGGGTGAAATGGTGGGTGAAAGTTTGTATAAGCGATCTGTTAGTTTTTAAGTTAAAGTCATAAAAATTGGTATTTGAAATCTTCGTTACAAATAAATGATTTCATGTCTCTGTGTTTTTATAAAATCAACTACTAAATTTCAAGAGGTGAAATGGGGGGAGAAAATTTGTATAATAATAATGATAATACATTTGTTTATTCCGTTAGGATCATATACATGATATTGGAAACTTCATAGTCTATAAACAGAATACAGGGTATAAACATAGAAACGATATAAAAACAATCGGTAATGAAAAAATATTTCAAAATCGATTTGAATTTTGTTGATCTTTTCTTATTCTTTATAGTGGTGGAAAGAGAGTTGAAAAGTTTGATGCATATGTAAAATGGGTTATTCTCGACAAGAGATGTTTTATGGTTAGGTACCCTAATAAAGTATCCCTGCCTTGTAGGATAATTGTGAATTTGTGATTTTTTTCCGACATTTCCAGATGGTTGCCAACAAACAGTATGCATGTATACATGTAAATACTGGGTAGAGTTAGGATCTCATGATGTTGAAAGGATGCCCTGCATGAGTCTCTTCTTCCAAGATCGAAAATGAGTCTGATGATTCTTTTTTGAGAGACGAAAATCCTCCTGGCATATTGTGAATTGCCCCATATTATGATATTGTAAGAAATTCCTGTATCAATACATAGTAGACATTCAGGAGCTGTGAATTTCTGAGTATGTTTTTCAACTGTAGGATTGCATATAATTGTTAATTTTTTTCGATATAAATTTTTTTTCCCAACTTATATTGGAATCCAGATATGATTCCAATAATTTGATACTATCAGCTTTCTTAATAATATCGCTGTATATTCCTACTTGGAGCTGAGCCATAGGTATGTGTCGTGAATGAAATTGCATGAATACCGTTTTTCCGAGTTTACTATTGAAAGATTCCTCCTATACCACTCAGTGAATTCATGAGACATAATATTCAATTTCATTTGGAGTTCCTCAGGGGTCTCAGCAACCCTTGCTTGTGTTGAATCATCTGCATAAAGGAAAATATGCGACGTACTCAATGGAAGATCATTTATGAATAGAAGGAATATCAGTGGACCTAATATAGATCCCTGTGGGACTTCAAGGTCCATATTATACATATTTCATTTTTCATTTTCTATTTCGACAGATACTTTTCTATATTTCAAATATGAATCAAGCCATGAAAGTATCGTTCCCCTAAATCCTAGGAAATATAATTTGTTCATTATTATAAGTATACTGATAGTATCAAATGCTTTTTCCTACAACTGCTATGAAAAGTAGCGTATTTCTCATAGCTTACTTAATTTCAAAACCATGTATTGCTCATACTGTGAGAAATATTTTTTCTCACGGCACTTTGCCCACACCACATACATTTATATGGAGAATCAACAAAAATCGACAAAATCTTAGTTGGCTGCTGTTCAGCTTTAAATAGTTATCACAACTGTCAGATTATAGAAGTTTTTTAAATTCTTAAGTAGTTTTCATTCGTGCTTGATAAAAATCGCAATTTCTATTGAATATTATTTTAATAAGACATATACCTATTATAATAAATAATATGGGTGTGACGATTTTGATAATACTCCGCCAGAGATATTGGAAAAAGCTGCAAAAGTAACATTCGATTTGTTGCCGGAAATTTCAAGAAAAAAGTATGAATTGGCATACAAAAAATTTATGGAATGGAGATGAAATACAAAAATAAAATCTTTTTCGGAAGTGTACTTTTGGTATACTTTGAAGAGATGTCGAAAACTTTAAAGGCGTCTACACTTTGGTCACAATATTCAATGTTGCGAAGTACTATCAGTTAAAAAATAAATTGATATATCCACGTATCAAAAATTACGTTTATTTTTTAAAAGAAAGTCCGACAATTACGTCCCCAAAAAATCAAACATATTGACAGCAGACCAATTGCAGAGATTTTTAAACGAAGCTCCAGACAAGGAATATCCACTAATACAGGTAAGTTTATTTAGAAGGAACTATTTTTAGAATTTCTTTTCTCTTTTTTCCTCGAATTAACATAGCTTTTTGTAATTATAATTACAAAAAGCTATGTTTTTAGTTGATAAAAAGAATTAGGTAGATAATTATTAAAATTTCTGTTTCAAATTCTGCTAGATAGATATATGTACTTTTGAACAAGACTTTTATAATAAGCTCAGTCGTGCAGTGGATAGTGTATCCGCTTGGCACACAGACGACCCGGGTTTAAAACCCGGGCTGGACTGTTTTTTTTAAATAAAATTTTACATCCTTATATTTGTATTTGTAGGTTGCAGTGGCTATTGGCGTAGCAGGGGCATGTCGTAGAGAAGAGTTGTAGAAATTAAAAACCGATAATTTAGAGGATATAAATTCGGCTTTACTGGTGAAATTAGATAACAACAAAACAAAAAAGCCAAGAACGTTTACTGTAACAGGACCATTTTATAATATATACATATATATATATATATATATATATATATATATATATATATATATAAAAAATATGCTGCTCTTCGACCGATTGATTTGCCAGAAAAACTTTTCTTTTTAAATTACCAGCAAGGAAAATCTACCAGACAGGTAGTCGACATCAATAATTTGGTAGTATGGCTAAGACAATTGCAATTTTTTTAAAATTTTAAAATCCCCATCTATATACAGGTCACTGCTTCAGACGTTCTTCGGCAACAATTTCAGTAAATGCAGGAGGGGACATATTAACCTTAAAGCGCCATGGAGGATGGCAATCCAATACCGTGGCAGAAAGATACATCGGGGAGAGTCTATTAAAAATGAAATTAACGTTGCTAATAAAATCGTCAACTCTATTGAACAACCACTCGAACTCTTTACTGAAATGCACCGTATATGAATGATCAACCCTCAACTTCTACAATTAATATAACAGAAAATTTACTAAAAAGAAATGACATTCCGGGTTTGACCATACAAAATTGTACAAATTTAACTATTAACTATAATTTTAAATTATATTAAAGCGAGTTACTTTAATGTTATTTCAGTTTTGCTAACCATAAAAATAAATATTAAGGTGCCTTACTTGTATTCTTTAAATTTGTGCAGTTGTAGGAAAAGTATAGTGTGCAACATGTGTGGAAAGTTGAACTTTCCCCACTTGTTGCACAATATACTATTGTAAGGTCGAAAAAGAACGATCCCACATATCATCGAGTGAGTCATACCATACGCATTTCAGGGTTTTTGAAAATTCATTTCCTAAAGGGGTGGAATGGGGGGGGGGAAATTTTTTATGGGGGTTCCGTTAGTTTTTAATTCAGTGTCATGAAATTGGTGTTTTGGCTCTCTGTTACAGATAAATAAACCATATTTAACCTCATTTGAAATTTATGTTCCTAAAGGGGTGAAATGGGGTTAGTGAATTTGTAATAGTCGTCACAAAGCATTCCTTTCTCTGTCCAATCAATTATGCCACCCAAACGAAATAAGGAGATAACGGGAAACGGGATAACGGGATGACGGGAAACGGGATAATGGAAAACTGGATAACGGGATGACGGGAAAACTAGATAACGGGAAAACGAGATGAAGGGTAAGTGGGCAAAGCCAAAGGCATAAGCTAGATAGAACAAAACAATGAAAAACATAGGAAAAAATACTAAATCTTGTAACGAATTTTTTGTTACTTCCTTATACATGATCAATTTCTCATAATGTTTCCGGTTATCTTTACGGTGGTACGGGTCAGTAGTCACTGCGTAGGTCGTGAACTAATGCGCTCTTCATTATCGGCTATCGAATATATGTCCATGACAGTTGTTTTCGTCTTGTTTTTTCCGCAGTGTTTTCAAATAGAAGAAAAAACCGAGAATGGTTTGTGGAAAAAACGGATGAACTGTGATTTCGTCGACAAAGATGATTTTTCTGGATTGATATCATTGTTGAGTTTGGTGAAGTAAAATTATTTTCCTTATTTTGATATTAATGTTGTAGATGATTAGCATTATACCCTTTTTCTATGCTTGTAATATTCGAATTCTTGGATGGTAGCTACATGGTAATTTTTGAAGGTTAAGTATGTATTCTAAACTGTCGATTTTCGTCACCTTTGGAATTGTCAGTGAATTTACGATTAATAATCTACATATTATTTTATATCTTACTTTGGCTAATTTATATCAAGGTTGATTTGTGTTTTCGATTTAAGTAAAGAAAAAAACAAAAAAAAATATATTTCGGCCATTTTGGCAAAGCATTTATAGCACATATTGTGGCTGACGTAACATCTGTTCCGAGCATTGAGGACTAATTTTTTTTTGGAAATCAGTTCTACGCTTTTTTATTTTTTAGGTACCGATAATTGGTAATTTCGAGTGGACTAGCGCTTACTTACCTCACACAACCAGTGGATTATTCCAAGGATTCCGATTGAAGGGTGTATTCGACTTTTCTGGGACAGTTCGGCAGTACCTTATAGGACAGCTCTCTGGTAAGCAATTTTTTTTATTTTCATAACTACATGTTTATGAGATTAATTTTCTTTTCTCTTGAGAAAAATTGCTTCTGGAGAGGATTGTACCTCTAGCTTAACTGGTCTCAGAACACTCGATTTAATATATGCCTCAAGCATAAAATTTTATTCACGTTTAATAAGTTCCTTATATCGATTTACTTCATTCAATTCACAGTGAGGGTTATTTGATTTTTGATCGTTGTGGAATCAATTCATTTCAGTTACTACCTTGTCGCCAAGAGCAGGGAAATTCATTCAATTTTTTTTAGAATTTCTTGGCTTATCGATTTGAAAAGGGAATTGCCGCCCTATTTCAAAATTATCTTTATCTAAGAGAGTTGTGCCCACTGAAAGACGTGAGGTCTCCCTCTTCGGTTTATCTCTGAAAATTCTTCGATAAAAAGAATTATTTAACTTTATCTTTATCTAAGAGAGTTGTGCTCACTGAAAGACGTGTGTCTCTCTCTTCTTATCTTAACTGAAGAGTATACTTTTGCTCTGACTAATATCTTGGTTCATGAACCCTAATTTTTTTTGTAGCTTACCAGAGTATTTTGGTTCATAACGCTATATTTTCCTTTGGCACTAGCTTTAAAATAGTATATTTTTGCACTGGCAACATTTAAATATTTTGCTTTAAAATAGTATATTTTTTCTCTGGCAACTTTAGAGTATTTTGCTTTAAAATACTATATTTTTTCTCTGGTTAAGTCTTGAGGAAATTTTTATATTTTTTTAAATTTTTTTTTTTCCCTTGGAACCTTAAATTTTTTTGGGTGAGGTTTGTTTGTTTGTTTGGTTTTGAATTTTGCTCATTGTTAATAATTTTTGTAAATTATTAAAATTAACTTGAAAATGTAAATCCAGAATAGCAGATTTTATTGCTATTTATTATATTTGTTCTTCCACTGTAATCTTCCAGTCTTTTATATAGACTGAGATTTTTTTTGTATGCTATCATTTGCATCTATATTTGACTCTAGATTAAAATTTGAATCATAAAACTTGCGGTTCAAAGGATATCCTTCGTTCTTCCCTTTTTGTACAAATTTTGATTCCTATCATCTTCTTCGCATGATATTTACCACGGAGTGGAGCCACCTACGGAGACAGAAGGACTGGTACCCTAGGAGGTCATACAGCACATCCAATTCAGCACTGGTCCGTGAAGATCAAACAAATTCACGCCAATAAGGGGGTCTAAAACCAAATAGAGAACCACCCACGACCAGATTCGTCGTCGTACCGCTGAGACCAATTTCATCGTCGTACCGCTGATACCAGCTTCGTAGAAACCAGCCTTCTTCATCTCCCTCCCTTGAAGACCTCCGCAGGTATATCCGTATCACCAACAGCTAGAGGAATCGTGACTTTGTAAATGTTCAGATTTAATCAGAGTCAAAAATATTTTTAATCCACATGTAATTTTTCAATTTTTTCACAGAATTTTTATACTCTTCAAGTAACATTGTTAACGTTTGTTTTTTTTATCTTCTCTATCCAGTCATTTTTACCATTCAGTCTGGAATAAATTTGTTAAGTTGATTTTTTGCATATTTATTTGCCTTCCCATACAAGCTAGGTGACATTTATTTAATTTTATTTATCTTTGGCTTTTGTCTTTAGCAAGCCTGGCGCCCAACTCTTGAACTAGTCAAGTTAATTAATGTATAATTTTTTTAGTGGCCCAATTTGATAAACTAGGAAAAGTCATTAATTGAACCTTACTCACGGCCTAACCGTATCCATATGAGCAGCCTATCGGCAAAGTGGATTCACCTTCTTAAATATGAATCATATAATTCAAATCTGGGGTTCAAAAATAAAGGGTATTGCAATCTTCGCGGACGAAGTTGAGGGTACCAGCCAGTTTCATATAAAATAAAGCGCTGATCGATGTAAACAGGTATGTTTATTTGAGATTCTTCTGTGTTCTTTCACCATTTAGATACGAATAAGCTCTACACTATGGTTAGACTCATTATCCCACATTCATATTTGGCGTTGTGGATACAGATGAAACGAACGATTATAAATAAACACAACCAATCTACAACACAAAAGCAACAATGGGTGCGTTCCTTGACCCTCCACTTCTGTTGCAGTTTCTCATTATGCGGAGGGAAAGAATGAGGCTGGAAAATTGAAAGTGCATATCTTTCACACGATAAAAGAAGTATATATTGATAAGAATGTTACTTAAATAAGTTTATATATCACCCTGCATTTTTGCTATATTCATTCATCGCTGTTTTTAATCGAAATGTCAGGAGAAAATTGCGTCTGCACTATAAAACGAGGTCAATCGCCGACGCCACGTCGAGCCACTGACCTTGGAAGGGTGGGCGTCGCCTAGAACTCGACGCTAAGGGTAACATGGTTGCTATTGATCTTGATGGGCGCTGTTGTCAATACCGTTAATATTTCCTGGGATCCCAGTTGGCTGATATAATAGGCGTTCGACATGTTTGGAAAAATCAGTAAAACTGCAAATTGTTTGAATCCGTTTTTTGCCTTTCCGGGCTGTATCTTACATAAACAACCAACGTGAACGTTGAGCTCGCAATTAACACTCTTAAAAATTGAGGCAAGGATAGTCGCACATATGCAACGCAGGATAGAGGTATTCGTTCTGATATATTATCGAGATCTGAGGTATACGAAGGCGATGCCCCGACTTGGATGGCCTGAGAGATGGTTATTTGGTAGACCCAAAGCATCTCGCCATGTACCATTTACTCCCCGAAGATGATACTGAACACATTGTATACAGGGTGATTCAAAAGTACTTTGACAAACTTCAGGTTTAGGTGATTCCTCACAATATGAATTGTCCAAATGAATATAAGTCGGAAAACGCTTCGTTTCCAAGATACAGGGTGTTGAAGTCTTAGTTTTATTCTAGTTTTTTTTTAAATACCTTTCGAAATACTGACCTTAATTAAACGAAAATTGGTATTGAGAGGTTTTTTTGAGGTGTCGAATTCGAACCTGATGTTATTATTGCTCTTACTCGTAGGGGGCGCCACCTACACGTCTTTCTCTTTTTTGAATATTAATAACTTTTTTGAGCGTACTTCTAGCACATTTTTTAGTAAAAAAATCAATTCCTCTATCATATCTACGTTAAAAAGCTACCTTTGTTACAAGTCGCTATAAGCAACCTTTTCTAAATATTTGGACATGAAAATTTCAAGTCGATTATTCGATAATCGATGCGTGTTGAAGTTATTACCATTATTTTGCATTTTTCACAAGAATGCTTAGGAAATGAATTTGACGTTTAAGTAAGTAGTTTTGTTTTTTTGTAGGGGGCGCAACCTATTCTATTTATTTTTACTCGTTTGAAATAGTTATTTTTGTATCAAGGGTGTAAAATCTGTATTTGTTTTATTAAGATTTGCAAGAAATATCAACATTTTATTTCAAGAAATTTTGAATATGTAGAGTAAAATAAAAAAGGCAAACTAAATTGAATTCACATGAATTGTTCAAAGTGTCCACCTTCAGCGAAGATACATGCATTCAGTCTTCTAGTCATTGAATCTCGTACCCGCTCAAAAATTATTGGTGTGTTTCTTATTGTTTCACAGGCGTCTACTATTCGGTTTCTTAGATCTTCCCCGTTCGCTACTGGAGTTTTATAAACTAGTGACTTCAAATGTCCCCAAAAATAAAAATCTAGCGGGTATAGATCTGGGGACCTTGGTGCCCACGCCTGGTTAGGTTCTTCTACACCCCTACCGATCCATCGATTTGGATAGACAGTGTTAAGGAATTCCCTGGCTACAACGCTAAAATGGGCCGGAGCCTCATCATGCATAAACCACATGCGGATACAAATTTCTAATGTTACATTCTGAAGTAGTCCCGGCAATTCGTTTTCTAAAGAGTCTCTGTAAGTTGCGCCATTCAGTCGGAATGGAAGAAAGAAAGGACCTATCAAGTAATTATTAATTATTGCCGCCCATACATTCACAGAAAATTGATACTGATAATGTCTTTCACCAACTGCGTGCGGATTTTCCAGAGTCCAAACATGGTTGTTATGAAAGTTTGTGATAGCGTTTCGGGATAAGTTTGCCTCGTCCGTGAAGAGTATATATCTTAAAAATTGAGGATTTCCAGCCAATTTTCTCAAAAACCACTGATACATAGTAATGCGTTGGGGAAAGTCTCGTGGCAAAAGAGCTTGTACCCTTTGAATATAATATGGATAAAATTGTTGATCGTGGATAATTCTCCAAACTGTGGACTGAGTAGAATTGAGAGCTGCAGCAATTATTCTTGTTTCTGGATTCTCTTCGTGAGCGTTCAAAACAGCTTCTTCCAATTCTGGGGTTCGGACTGCTCGTGGTCTTTTAATAATATCAGCTGCCCTCTTAAAGCTACCTGTTTCTGCCAAACGACGGTGGAGACTGGTAAATGTTGGAGCTGAAGGCAGTACTCGATTTGGAAATCGCTCCTGGTAAATACGTCTTGCTTCGCGCGCATTCCCATCCGCAAGGCCGTAAACGAAATGCATATCGGCTAAATGAGCATTATTGTTTAAATAATCCATTTTTTCATAATTAGTGTTTTGAAACTTACAGAAACTTTAACAAAACAACAAAACGTTTAACTGTCACATAATATGTAATTACCAAAACTACTTACTTAAACGACAAATTCATTTCCTAAGCATTCTTGTGTAAAACGCAAAATAATGGTAATATCATCAACACGCATCGATTATCAAATAATCGACTTGAAATTTTCATGTCAAAATATCTAGAAAAAGGTTGCTTATAGCGACTTGTAACAAGGGTAGCTTTTTTACGTAAATATGAGAGAGGAATTGATTTTGTTACTGAAAAATGTGCCAGAAGTACGCTCAAAAAAGTTATAAATCCTCAAAAAAGAAAAAGACGTGCGAATTCGACACCTCAAAAAACCCCACAATACCAATTTTCCTTCAATTAAGGTCAGTATTTCGAAAGTTATTTAAAAAAACAAAATAAAAATAAAACTTGAACACCCTGTATCTTGGAAACGAAGCGTATTTTTATTTCGACAATTCATATTAGAATATCGTGAGGAATCAGGTCCTGAAGTTTGTCAAAGTACTTTTGAATCACCCTGTATATAAATAACATTTGTTCGGATCTGGCCAAAAAAATTAAAGCGAATGGAAAAAAATCCAAAAAACCAGAAACATCAGCTCTATATGTATTTTTCCAGCAGATGTACCGGCAATTATGAAATCGATAATGGAACTCAAATCAAACAAATCTCCAGGATTGGATAATATTGGAGTAATCACTCTTGAAGAGTGTGCCGAGTACATCGTCATACCTTTGACACATATAATAAATAAGTCTCTCGTGACGGGAATAATCCTGAAGTCCCTCAAGATAGCAGTTGTAAAACCACTTCACAAGTCTGGGGACAGACGAGAAGTATCGAACTATAGACCCATATCTCTTTTCTCAAATACAGCAAAAAAAATTGAAAAAATTATTAAAGGAAGGATAGCGGGATTTATCAAAAAATATAAATTGTTGTCAGCTAGGCAGTTTGGGTTCATGGAGGGGAGATCAACACAGGATGTCATAGCAGAGTTAATAAAGGAAATATACAATGCTCTCGCAAAAGCTTTTGATACTGTAAGTCACCCAGACTTATCAGAAACTCTCGAAAGCATTGGATTCCGAGGAATCCCTTATGAGCTAATGAAGAGTTATCTTAGTGATCGACAACAGTGTGTTGCTATAGAAAATGAAATAAGCCGAATTATTTATTATTTATATAAACTCACTTTTTAACTCACCTACTTCTACCGAAATCCCAAGTTGTGCTGATGACACACTTTTTTTTTCGAAGATAAAAATTGGAGGGACCTAAAACAAAACGTTATACGCGCATTCCCTATTATAAAGGAATATTTCGATACCAAATTACTCACAATCAATTTGAAAAAACTGTGTTCATACCTTTTACCAGCTATGATACAAATCTTCCAGATTATTTTGGGTCATGATTCCACTCGGTAATGATGAAATACAAATAGCATGTTCAAAAACGGTTAAATATCTAGGTATTACTCTGTAAAGGGGTTTCTCCCCCTATTATCAAACTTTGGCGCTTATCACTGTTCTCGGTCTTACCTCGGGCGCCACCTTTTGATTTATAGTGGAAAAGGCCACTTTTGCTCCGGGTAGTCTCAGTGAAGAAAGACACTCCAGGGGTCAATATGGTCGTGACACTGTAACAGGGCCAGCAAGGCAGGCTTTAATTGCCTTTAACTGGGTTTCGGACCTGGGTGTCGACTGCGCACTAGATGTTTAAATTCTACTCAAGATTGTAAATGAAAGAATACTAAAAACAGGATAAACAGGTATATTAAAAATAAAGAAATACAGGAAGGGCGGCTGATGGCGGCCTCAAGTTATCACAACAAATAAACACATGGCAAGCACTATATACAGAGAAAGCGGGGAGGGTGTTTTCAAGCAAGCGGGGTAAACTTAGCAACCAAAAGCTCTTGCGGTGGGGGGGGGTATCGTACGGACTCGTATGCAGAAATTACCAGCACAGCATTGAAATGAATATGTGCCTCTGATACAACATATCTACCAAACTCCGATCTCACTGCTTCGGCAAGGCCCGGGACGGTCGTGGACTGCTTCGGTCTTTGGCTCACACTCTGGATACTAGTCGGACGCGTGACTGCTTCTGCTGGGCTCGGCAAGCTACTGAATCTTTGAAATATGTCGAAACGGAACTACAGCCGGCTTCCCCCTCTTTTCCGAATACCTATCGACCGACTTATATGCGCGCGCCGTTTTGTGGACTCTCTCGATTGCGATACAAATTATACTTTCACAGAATAATTACCCAGCTTGTAAAATCCTTCGTGCTGTGACGTCAGCTCGGTGCGTGCGTCTCTGTCTCGACTCAACTGTACTTGGTAGCTTCGATCGGATGACTGAATGTGTTCCGCTCACCACTTGTGGAATTCTCCTAAGTGGGAATCCTCGTGATGTGACGTCAGCTCGGTAGCGTGTGCTTTTGGCTCGACTGGACTGCTGGCTGGGGCTTCTATCGGATCACTGAATTCTCTCGTCGGCGTTTGAACATAGCCCAGCTTGTTTTATAAAAATGTTTTCTCGAGAGTCGATAGCCGGTGCAGGTTATACTCGTGCGTGCTATTTACGCCTCGCGTTATAAGCGTAATTTCCGGAAGGCGTTTAGTCTGTCTATTAGGATAGATGTAATCCACGGATTTATCACGAACACGAATGGTATTTCTAGACCTATTATTGCTGTCAAGCGGGGTTTAATTCCTTACAGGGAGCTTTTGGCTGATAAATATAGCGGGAAAATAGTAACTTCGTTACAACATGATGGAAGAAATAGTAACTTCGTTACAACTCCAGACAGCAATCTCAAATGGAATGCGCTTATAAGTATTCTGATAAAAAAACTGGGATATTTACTATGGGAATTCAAGTACATGAAAAAAATCCTTGGCCTCGAACATCTGAAAGTAATTGACCATGCACTGGTGCAAACACATTTGTTATACCGAATGGGAAGGAGTTATGAATTGTTATTCAAAACACTTAGAAATAATTCAAAAATGTATAATCAAAATCATGTTAAATAAAACATATACCTATTCAAGTAATGATCTATATAACGAATCAGACATAATGGATATTCGTCAAATATTCGCCTTCACACTGCTTGTGCACCAGCGCAAAAACCTGAAGCAAGCCAAACCTGTTGATCGTCTATAATACAAGGTATAAAATATATTCCATTAATATTCCAAGAATGCTGAAGACTATTGGACAACGCAGCTTCACTTACCTAGCTCCTTGGTTATACGGTATTATCCCATGGCATTTCAAAATACTCTACTATCTCCCACTATTCAAATCCAGGGTTAAAACATGGATTTTAGAGACTCCTAGAATTGAAATTCATCACCTGATTGACATTAAGAATAATTGATTAAATGATCATATCACTTCACAAATATTCATTTGTATTAGATATATGTTAGAACGAATGTATATATTTATATATTAGTTGGTTGGTTGGTTGAAAGCCAGAGACAGGGTTGGCACTTAGCTTCCCTTGACAGTGCGACCAGCTGGGGTCTATTGTATCACTCTGTTGTCAGTGGTTCCTCATTCAAATAGGTCTTTAATTAGGTTTAGTAGCCTGTTGATAAGGTTCTTCGGATTCATGCCTGTTTCCGGGCTGATCTCTCCAAAGGTTCTGTGTCGCCTACTACTTAGGGCTTCACAGTCGAAGATTTATATATTCGTACCATTATATATTATAATATTCGTATTATAGCAAAACGGTACACACATTTTTTATTTTTTTTTCTCTTGAAATTATTTTTATATGCGATAACTCACTCCAAAGAACAGTATCTATAGTTACCTATATAAATAACACCCTGGTTCAGGCCCAGCCTTGTGGGGTTCTACTATTTCTTTGCCAATCTGGCAGTTGATTGTGTAAAATACTATTATGTACTTTGTGCGCGTGAAATAGTTATTTGTGCAACCAGTCACGAAAAGCACTATTTTTCGTAATGAACGAATTTCTGCGGAACGAGCGAAGCGAGTTCTGCAAAAGAAAGCGAGTTACGAGAAATTATGTTTCCCAACGTGTTTCACACAATATTTTTTCTAATTTTGATATAATGTAATCCTTTTCAATTCAAGTTAGAAATATAAAAAATATATATTTAAAAAAACTGAAGAACACGCTTTAAACGCACTAAAAATTTAAAAATAATTTTAATATTCAACGACGATGAATATTCAAATAAAAAAAACGAATCATTTCTCAATTTCAAAGTGAAAAATTAAAAAAAATCGTCAGGCGTGGGGATTCGAACCCTCCTAACTTTTGAGATCCAGAGCTTAGATCTCGCGCCTTAGACCGCTCGGCTACTGAACGATATTCATTGTCAAACGCATTACCATACTTTAAGGTAAGTAAGAAAGTTTCTTTATATACTTTTGTACCTTTTACCTGTAAAATGGCCCTGTTTTCAAGCTAGCGAGTACGCATACGTTCTCAACTACATATCACACTACTCATACTCAACATTTCAGCTTTGCTAAAATGACGTAGGTGTGCTGGCTTTGGGATCTTGGACTATTTTAATTGATTTCGACAAAGCACCCCACGCTTTTTGGCATAGTCCTTGACTATTGAAATTAGTTTTTACTTTTTAGTGCGTTAAAAGCGTGTTCTCATCCTTGGAGAGATTTCCATGGAAAAACGGAAATTAATGCTACATAGAAAACTACGTTGTCAGCTGGGGTCAGTATCACCAATTGTTCAAATTATGTTATTAATATTTATAATTAAGGTGAGGAAAGTTTGCCACTGCTGCCAACATACACGAATTATTTAGTTGTTTGTATTGCCTTGTTCTTCTTAATTGCAAGTTTTCCAAACGTCTTGTTGATCAATAACTAGTGTTTAATTTATCATCATCTACCAAGACAGTGTATAGTGCAGTAGTAGTAATTGTATTTCGTTTTGAGAAAATGCCTGGGACCATGAAAAACTGTAGGAACAATACGTATAAGTGCAAATTTGATTCCATAAATTTTCAATCATTTCCAAAAGAAAATTACTGATACCAAATGATAGAATCTTTCTGTTCTTCTTCCATATTGTTCTTTGAGGCCTTGACAATAATACATTCTACAGAAATTGATTCATGTGATGTATTTTTCATTTATTTCTTTTCGGCTCGGCCCATTCAGCCGAAATAAGGATCCATTCTACTCTTCGAAATTTGAAAGTAAGTTCTATAAAGTTGGCTATTCTGGCACACATCAGACGTCATCAAAATGGAGGTTTCGCCGTAACCATGTCAGTATTATATATATAAAATAACCCTGGTGCAACCACATTTATATTTTTGTGGTGCAACTAAAATATTTTGAAATCATATCACCAGAAAATATGGTTCTTTTGACAGGCAGAGAATTGGAAATGGAATTGTCAGACAATTTGAAGTTCAATGCATACAATATGATGGACTATGAAAATATCATTATTATCAAGAATTGTACTTACCTTTGGTACAGGCGGCTTTAGACTGTCCACACAGAATGCAAAAGGGGCCCATTTTACAAAAAGTACCCTTACACACTACACTGTTTAAAATTTAACACTTTCTTACGCACTCATGGACGACGTAATTTTTGAAAGAACGGATTATAAAATGAGATAGGCAAGATTTATAACACCCCTTATATTTTTGAACCCCAAATTTGAAATTATCTGATTCAAATTTAAGGAGGTGAAATCACTTTGCCGATAGGCTGCTCAGATGGATACGGTTAGGCCGTGAGTAAGGTTCAATTAATGACTTTTCCTAGTTTATCAAACTGGGCCACTAAAAAAAATATACATTAATTAACTTGACTAAAGACAAAAGCCAAAGATAAACAAAAATTCACTAAATAAATGTCACCTAGCTTGTATGGGAAGGCAAATAAATATGCAGAAAATCAACTTAACAAATTTATTCCAGACAAGAATTATCAGAGTGACTGGTTATTATAAAAAACTTCAACAAGTGAGTGGAATTTATAAAAAAACTAACAATATTACTTGAATAGTATAAAAAATTCAATGAAAAAATTGAAAAATTGCAGGAATATTAAAAATTTTTGACTCTAATAAAATTTGAACATTCACAAATGTCAAGATTCCTCTAGATGTTGGTGATACAGTATATACCTGCGGAGGTCTTCAATGGAGGGAGATGAAGAAGGCTGGTTTATACGAAGCTGGTCTCAGCGGTACGACGACGAAACTGATCTCAGCGGTACGATGACGAATCTGGTCGTGGGTGGTTATATATTGATTTTCAGACCCCCTTGTTAGCGTGAATTGGTCACGGACCAGGCTGAATTTGATGTGCTGTATGACCTTCTAGGGTACCAGTCCTTTTGTCTCAGTAGGTGGCTTCACTCCGTGGTATATATCATGCAAAGAAGATGATAGGAATAAAAATTTGTACAAAATGGGGGAGATCGAAGGATATCCTTTGAACCTCAAGTTTTTATGATTCAAATTTTAATCTAGAGTCAAAAGATAGATGCAAATGATAGCAAACAAAAAAAATGCCTCAGTCTATATAGAAGACTGGAAGATAACAGTGAAAGAAAAAAATTAAGTAGCAATAAAATATGCTATTCTGGTTTTAAATTTCCAAGTGAATTTTAATCATTTAAAAAATCAACAATGAGAAAAATTCAAAACAGAACTAAACAAACCTCACCCAAAACGTTATGTTAAAATTCAGTTGAATTTTGAAACAAAGTAAGTTTTGATAAGGTGATTATATGTACTTGAAGAGTTCAAAAAAAATTGAATAAGTAAAGGTATTTCAAAAGAAATATAAAAAATTTCCTTGAAACTTTACCAGAGAAAAATTATAGTATTTTAAAGCAAAATACTCTAAAGTTGCCAGAGAAAAAATATAGTATTTTAAAGCAAAATACTCAAATGTTACCAATGCACTATACTATGTTAAAGCAAGTACCAAAGGAGAATATAGCGTTATGAACCAAAATAATAATCAGGCCCTAGAGCAAAATTATACTATTCAGTAAAGATAAGAGGAGAGAGACTACACGTCTTTCAGTGGCACAACTCTCTTAGATAAAGATAATATTAAATAATTATTTTTATTGAAGAATTTTCAGAGATAAACCGAAGAGGGAGACCGCACGTCTTTCAGTGGGCACAACTCTCTTAGATAAAGATAATTTCGAAATAGGGCGGCAATTCCCTTTTCGAATCGATAAGCCAGGTAATTCTCAAAAAAAATTGAATTAATTTGCCTGCTCTTGGCGACAAGGTAGTAACTGAAATGAATTGATTCTACAACGATCAAAAATCAAACAACCATCACTGTGAATGGAATGAAGTGAATCGATAAAAGGAACTTATTAAATGTGAATCAAATTTTATGCTTGAGGAATATATTAAATCGAGTGTTCTGAGACAAGTTAAGCAGAGGTACAATCCTCTCCAGGAGCAATTCTTTCTCAAGAGAAAACAAAATTAATCTAATAAACGTCAAGTTATGAAATAAAGAAAATTGCTTACCGGAGGGCTGTCCTATAAGGCAAACTGCATAACTGTCCCAGAATAGTCGAATACACCCTTCGCAATCGGAATCCTTGGAATAATCCCCTGGTAGTAAGCGCTAGTCCACTCGAAATTACCAATTATCTAGTGCCTAAAAATGGAAAAAGCGTAGAACAGATTTCAAAAAAAAAAATTAGTCCTCAATCGTCTGAACGGATACTACGTCAGCCACATAGACATGTGCACTTAATGCTTTCCAAAATGACCGAAATATATATAGTTATTATTCCTTCACTTCAATCCAAGAACCAAATCAACCTTGATAGGAATTAGCCAATATGTAAGATATAAAATAATATGCGATTATTTCATCGGAAATTTACTGATAATTCCAAAGGTGACGAACATCTGACAGTATAGAATTTATTCTTGACCTTCAAAAATTACCATGCAGTTACCATCCAAGAATTCGAATATTACAAGCATATAAAAAGCGGAAAAAATGATGTTAATCAACTACAACACTGATTGCAAAATAAAGAAAATAATTATACTCCAACAATATCAACAGCGATAGCAATTCAATTTAAAAATCGTAACGTACCAGAATCAGTTCATTCAGCACACCTGCCTTTGTCGAGGTTCAATCGAAGAAAGAGGACGATCCTCCTTTCGGTTCGAGCAAATCACCAATTTCACCCGTTTTTTCAAAAACCATTCTCGGATTTTTCTCTATTTAAAAACACTTATGGAAAAAACACATGCTCAACTCGAAAACAAACTCGATCAACTTGACATGAATACGACATCACATATTCAATAATCGACAATAAAGATCGCTGTTTCGCAGTTCACGACCTGAGCAGTGACTACTGACCCGTACCACCGTAAAGATAACCGGAAAAATTATGAAAAATTGGTTATGTATAAGGAAGTAACGAAAAATTCGTTACAGATTTCAGAAAATAATTTCATATAAGATGCTGCAGATGTTTTGACTCAAGCGAAGATATGAACAAACATTTTTGGACGGCGCCATCTACCACAGATATTGAAGCAACAGGTGGTGTCCTCTCGAAAATCTAAACAATATCGAATCAGTGTAAGCACCAGGGTTTTTAGACATCTTAGCATAGACCCACAGAAAAAGTCAGAACCATTCAAGATAACCTAACCAACTTTTTTCCAGTCGATTCTTTAGGCTTTAGCGCATCTTCAAAGATGTAGCCGAGCTGAGAGTCGATGTTCCATCGCCCATTACGATTTTTTGAAAATATTACAAATGGCAATAACTTGACTTTTATAAATGCATCACCCTATATTTTATTGCATGGCATTTTTTGAGATCTTTTTGCCGGAATATGGTTTGTGGGGTGTACTTTGTTGATGATTTTGAGGATACAGAACACCTAACCTTTACGGAAAGGAAATTCAGCTTTTCCGTGCAAACCTTCATTTACAAGTGGTTTTGTGGTGTTTCGTATTGAACCTAGAACCTACCAACGTGCATATTACATACGTGTAAGGCTGCGCGATGATTCCATCCCATTCAAATTTGCATAGAAGCTGAGCGCTCAGCTTAACCAAGCTTTGTAATTAAATAAAAAATTATACACTGAAAAATACTTCTTTCTCAACCTCCCTTTCATTTGATTTGCTCACAGAATTCTCATTGACAGTTGTTATACTTCACTTCATCGAAAATATTTACTGTTCACTAAAATGAAGTTATCATTTACATATTCTGACAGTAGTTCATTAAACATACTATACAAAATTTTTTATTATTCAACCGAAACAACAACAAAATATGAAACACAAATGTATTTGATTCAAAGTAGGTGCTCGAAATGACGACCATCCTGTTGAATACAAAGAGCCACTCTCTCTATGAAAGACTTCTAAACATTTAATAACATTTGAGGCGTCACTCTTCGAAAAGCAGCCCTCATTCTCTCCTTCATATTTTCCAGTGTGATAGGAGGAGTGTCGTTAACTTCATTCTTCAAGTATTCCCATAGGAAAAAAATCGAGGCAAGTCAAATCTGGTGATCTCGCTGGCCAATTTTGTGGTCCTCCCCTACCAATCCATTTATTCGGAAAGCACATATTCAAAAACTGTCTGACACTGAATTTGAAATGTGCTCCATCCAATTGTAACCACATCCGTTGTCTGATATTTAGCGGCACATTATCCAGAAGTTCAGGCAGATCATCTCGTAAAAATTGTAAACATTTTTGACCATTCAAGTTTCCATAAAAAAAGTATGGTCCTATAACTTGTGTACCTATAATTCCTCCCCACACGTTAACCTACCATCTATTCTGGTGATCCAGAGTGCGGAAAAAATGAGTATTCACATCACTATAATAATGGAAGTTGTGTCTGTTCACTAAGCCATTGTTATAAAAAGTAGATTCA
The DNA here is from genome assembly GCA_018342105.1 of Gonioctena quinquepunctata. Lineage (NCBI taxonomy): Eukaryota > Metazoa > Arthropoda > Insecta > Coleoptera > Chrysomelidae > Gonioctena > Gonioctena quinquepunctata. The sequence continues at coordinate 32,347 of JAFIRS010006446.1, forward strand.
TCAGAAAATAAAATGGAATCAAAAAAATGTTCATCCTCACTAAACTTGTCCAGAACCCATAGACAAAACTCGATTCGTCGATGGAAGTCTATTTCATATAATTCCTGGTGCATCTGTATTTTTTTATTACCTTAGAAATGCTCCGTCTGCTTATCCCTGTATCTTTCTCGATCTCACGTTGACTCCTATGAGGGTTTTCTATGATTGATCCCATAATAAGAAATTCATTTTCCTCATTTCCAATGATAGGTTTTGGTCTATTTGCCTTTTCATAAGCTACACTTCCAGTCCTACGAAATTGATATAGCAATCGTTTGAAGACCAACTTGTTTGGATGATTCCGGTCTGGATATTTTTGGGCATACACCCCCGACGCCAAAATGCAATTCTCTAAACACTCACCAATCGCTAAAATCATATCTATCCGCTCTTGAATGGGATAAGTTTTCATTTTCGGCGCTAATAATTCAGTGAATGTTTTGAATAACGTGAAACACAATAACTGTCAATAAGAATTCTTCCAACAAGTTGAATAAATGTCGTTTCAAAGCTATCTTGATTCAAAGAATGCATTGAAATAAGAACTACTATTTGAAAAAGCCAATATCTGAAAAACTATTTAGGTTAGGTATAGGGAACCCCAATATGAACTGAAAGATAATCAAATTTTATATTGTTCAGACCAAAAAAATACAGAGTGTTCCATTTGAAATAACAAAGTTATCTTTGTCCGAAACTATAAAAAAGTGACAATGATTTTTGAACATTCTGTATAATATTGAGAAACGGGTTTTATCGAACTCAATAGCCCAAAACCTCTTCTATGCTTGGTCAGAGTTCTAAGGGATGATTTCTATACATTTCGATGTTATTTAGTTTCCAATTGTACCTAGCATTTTCATAAAAAAATCAATAACTCGAGAACGGTTATAGTTAGGTACATAGTACCTCATATGAAATCATATTATTTTTTGCTGACCTATTCAAAAGTGTAACGAAATACAGGGTGTTTCATTAAAAAAACACAACTTTGATATGTCACACTTTTTTGAGCCACCCTGTAAACTCCAAAATAATTTCCTTTTGCAACCTTAATCAATATACATATAATGAAATGGAGAAATTCCCGAAAAAATTAATGGTTTGGTTTACAGGGACCGTGTCGTATGGGGTGCCCCACCCTGTATATATATACAGTGCGTTCATAAAGTGTGGAAACGCACCATTATCTTACGAGTTGATCATTTCCGGAGGTAAAGCTCGGGCAGGTCGATTATGTATACATAGCTTTCCACTTAAAAGAAATCCCCACCACCTTACAAGATATGACGTCATCGATATTTTTTTTCAATTAAAGGGTATATTTTTATATCATAATTTGAAAGCCCTATATTTTTCTGAGTTCAACCATACCACATAAGTCATATGTAACACTTCAAGTTACAGTATACTGAGTATGAAGGAAACCAGCGTTCATATTATTTCTTAACATTTTTTACATTATTTATTTTGCAATGAAAACCTGAGAATTACTCAGTAGTTAGTACGAGTATATTGCCAAACTTCTTCAATAATACCTTTCTGAAAAATATTACACTAAAAGAAATTATTTGAAATTACAATGGTGCTGTCAGAAAAACAGTGAATAAAAGTTCTGATGTTCTTAGGTTACGGCGATCGTAAAAGAAGTATGGCAGAAGTATGCGACATCATTAATGAAAAATATCCTGATCGAGAATAAGCAAATCGACGGTATGCAAAATATTACATAAATTTAATGAGATTGGCAATGTTAGGGAAAATTGAGCCTAAGAGGGGCAGACCTACTATTGCTCAATTGAATGTATTACTTGGAATTGAAGAAAATCCTCATTGTTCAATTACAACTTTATCTGACATCAATGAGATCTGTCGTGGTGCTGTGCAAAAAATAATAAGAAAAGCCAAATTACATCCATATAAAGTTAAACTTATACATGAACTTAATGAAGACTACTTCGATAGACGCATGGAGTTTTGTGAAATTATGCAAGAAGTGTGTGATCAAAATAATGGCTTTGAATTTAATGTCTCATTTTCCGTCGAATAAACGGTACCATGAATACGCAAAATTGTCGTTATTGGGCAACAGAAAACCCAATTGGAGGATGGAAGCGTATACCCAATATACTCAACATGTAACTGTGTGGGCTGGGATTCTTAGGAATACCATTGTAGGACCATATTTTTTTACGGTACTGTGACGGGTGAAAATTATTTGGACATGTATCAAACTTATATAGTTCCATATTTAACTGTAGCAAGTTCAGACAATAATCAACCTGGTCGAATAGTTTCTACTATTTGGTTCCATCAGGATGGACCAGGTCCACATCATGCTCGAGTGGTTAGAGATTTACTCAATGAAACCTTTCCCAATCGCTGGATTGGACGACGCAGTCAGATTGAATGGCCTGCTAGGTCCCCATATTTAACTCCCATGGACTTTTTTCTCTGTGGTTACTTAAAAAGTAAAGTGCACATAATTCGACCCATCAATTTGGGAGACCTTAAAGAGAGAATTCGAACTGAAATTCAATGAATTACACCAGAGATGTTGTCAAAAGTAACCCAAGGATTCATCAGACGTCTTGGATATTGTCAACTAACCCAAGGAGCTCAGTTCGAGCATTTGTTGTAAATTTGTTATTTGTTTATTTTCACTACTTACTTATGATATTTTCATTGCAAAATAATTAATTAAATGAATGTTACTCAGTATACTGTAACTTGAAGTGTTACATATGACGTATATGGTATGGTTGAACTCAGAAAAATACGAGCTTTTCAATTTTTTATATAAAAATATACCTTTTCAATGTAAAAAAAACATCGATGACGTCATATCTTGTAAGGTGGTGGGGGATTTTTTTTTTTGAAAAATAAAATGGAAAACTAAAATGCAAAATCGACTTGTCCGAGCTTTACCTCCGAAAATGATTAACTCGTAAGATTATGGAGTGTTTCCACACTTTATGAACGCACTGTATATAAATTATCTTTGGTCCGATCCATGCATTTTTCGTTTTTCCCTCGACTACATCCGGCAACATCTCAAATTTCACCGCGCAAGATTGAATGAATCAACTGCTGAATTTCCGTAAACAGTTCTATTATGTTTTTGGGGAGTTTTTATACATCATCGAAAACACGCCACATGTCGTGGACAAACACACAAATTCGTTCGACTTTTTAATATTAGGTGACAAAACGGCCTCACAGATACGTCTGTCGGTTTTTATGCGATATCGAGCTCGAGCTGAGTTCAAGGGTGAAGATTGGGTCAAGGCCCATAGGCTCAACCGGCTTCGCCGATGAGTATTCGGCTGTTTTTCCCATTCCAATACATGGCGCTTATCACTTATCACGATCCTCCTTTCGGTTCGAGCAAATCACCAATTTCACCCGTTTTTTCAAAAACCATTCTCGGATTTTTCTCTATTTAAAAACACTTATGGAAAAAACACATGCTCAACTCGAAAACAAACTCGATCAACTTGACATGAATACGACATCACATATTCAATAATCGACAATAAAGATCGCTGTTTCGCAGTTCACGACCTGAGCAGTGACTACTGACCCGTACCACCGTAAAGATAACCGGAAAAATTATGAAAAATTGGTTATGTATAAGGAAGTAACGAAAAATTCGTTACAGATTTCAGAAAATAATTTCATATAAGATGCTGCAGATGTTTTGACTCAAGCGAAGATATGAACAAACATTTTTGGACGGCGCCATCTACCACAGATATTGAAGCAACAGGTGGTGTCCTCTCGAAAATCTAAACAATATCGAATCAGTGTAAGCACCAGGGTTTTTAGACATCTTAGCATAGACCCACAGAAAAAGTCAGAACCATTCAAGATAACCTAACCAACTTTTTTCCAGTCGATTCTTTAGGCTTTAGCGCATCTTCAAAGATGTAGCCGAGCTGAGAGTCGATGTTCCATCGCCCATTACGATTTTTTGAAAATATTACAAATGGCAATAACTTGACTTTTATAAATGCATCACCCTATATTTTATTGCATGGCATTTTTTGAGATCTTTTTGCCGGAATATGGTTTGTGGGTGTACTTTGTTGATGATTTTGAGGATACAGAACACCTAACCTTTACGGAAAGGAAATTCAGCTTTTCCGTGCAAACCTTCATTTACAAGTGGTTTTGTGGTGTTTCGTATTGAACCTAGAACCTACCAACGTGCATATTACATACGTGTAAGGCTGCGCGATGATTCCATCCCATTCAAATTTGCATAGAAGCTGAGCGCTCAGCTTAACCAAGCTTTGTAATTAAATAAAAAATTATACACTGAAAAATACTTCTTTCTCAACCTCCCTTTCATTTGATTTGCTCACAGAATTCTCATTGACAGTTGTTATACTTCACTTCATCGAAAATATTTACTGTTCACTAAAATGAAGTTATCATTTACATATTCTGACAGTAGTTCATTAAACATACTATACAAAATTTTTTATTATTCAACCGAAACAACAACAAAATATGAAACACAAATGTATTTGATTCAAAGTAGGTGCTCGAAATGACGACCATCCTGTTGAATACAAAGAGCCACTCTCTCTATGAAAGACTTCTAAACATTTAATAACATTTGAGGCGTCACTCTTCGAAAAGCAGCCCTCATTCTCTCCTTCTATATTTTCCAGTGTGATAGGAGGAGTGTCGTTAACTTCATTCTTCAAGTATTCCCATAGGAAAAACGAGGCAAGTCACGGATCCGGGGAATTTTTTGGTCCCCCCCCTTTT
>JAFIRS010006447.1:0-37104 GCA_018342105.1 Gonioctena quinquepunctata
AATACAAGAAGAGTATTGAACTTCTCTTTAAAGAAGGGAAAAAATTTTTATAAAAACCAGTATTTTTTTCTGATCAAATTCGAACATTTACACCTTTTTGATTCCTCCAGTTGTTGGTGCCACGAATATACCTTGGGAAAGTCTTGAGCAAGATGGATGAAGGCAAACAACTTCCAGCTTTTCTGGGGCCTTGGTTCCAGCGGTTATGATGAAAAAAGGGGTTGTGTGGTTCTATAGTTGGTTTTAGACCCCTTATCGGCGTGAATTTAGTAGATCTTCACGGACCAGTGCTGATATTGATGTGTTGTAAGACCTCCAGGCTACTAGTCCTTCCGTCTCCGTAGATGGTTCCCTCCGTGGTAATATATCATGAAGAAGATGATAGGAATCAAAATATGTACAAAAAGGGGAGAACGAGGATATCCTTTGAACCTCAAGTTTATGTTTCAAATTTTAATCGAGAGTCAAAAGATAGATGCAAATGATAGCATACAATAAAATCTCAGTCATATAAAGACTGAGGAAAGTTACAGTGAAAGAACAAAGATAATAAATAGAATCAATCTGCTATTCGGGAGTTAAATTTATAAGTTAATTTTAATAATTTAAAAAATAAAAATGAACAAAATTCAAAACCAAACAAAACAAACCTCACCCAACAACGTTATGTTCAAATTGTGTTTTGAAACAAGTAAGTTTTGATAAGGTGATTTTATGTACCAGAAGGGTAAAAATTTAATAAGGAAAGGTATTCAAAGAAATATAAAATTTCCTTGAAATTTTACCAGAGAAAAATATGGTATTTTAAAGCAAAATACTATAAAATTGCCAGAGAAAAAATCTACTATTTTAAAGCAAAACTATTTAAGTTGCCAGTACAAAAATATACTATTTTAAAGCAAATGCCAAAGGAAAATATAGCGTTATAACCAAAATACTCTAGTAAGCTACAAAAAAATATAGGGTTTCTGAACTAGATAATAATCAGAGTAAAAGTATACTCTTCAGCCAAGATAAGAAGAAAGAGACACACGTCTTTTAGTGAGCACGACTCTCTTAGATGGAATAAAGTGAGATAATTCTTTTATTGAAGAATTTCCAGAGATAAACCAAAGGGGAGACCACACGTCTTTCAGTGGCACAACTCTCTTTGGAAAAGATAATGTTAAAATAATTCTTTTAATTGAAGAATTTTCAAAGATAACTGAAGAGGGAACCCTCACGTCTTTCAGTGGGCACAACTCTCTTAGATAAAGATAATTTTGAAATAGGGCGGCAATTCCTTTTTCAAATCGATAAACAGGTAATTCTCAAAAAAATTGTGAATCTCCCTGCTCTTGGCGACAAGGTAGTAACTGAAGTGAATTGACTCTGAAAACGATAAAAAATCAAATAAGCTACACTGGGAATTGAATGGAGTAATAGATATAAGAAATTTATTAAACGGAAATCAACTTTACGCTTGAGGCATATATTGATGAATCGAGTGTTCTTGAGACCGTTAGGCCAGAGGTACAACTCTCTCCATGAGCAATTCTTTCTCAAGAGAAAAGAAATTACTCTCATAAACATATAGTTATGAAATAAAAGAAAATTCCCTTACCAGAGGGGCCGTCCTATTAGTCACTCCAAACTGTGTCCCAGAACAATCAAATACGCCTTCGCTTCAATTGGAATCCTTGGAACAATCCACTGGTTGTGTGAGGTAAAAAAGCTCTAGTCCATTCAAATTACCAATTAACTGGTACCTAAAAAATGCAAAAGCGTAGAACTGACTTCCAATGAAAAAATCAGTTCCCAATATTCGGAACAGATGTTACTTTAGACAATATGTAGTATGAATGATTTGTCAAAATGGCCGAAATATCTATATTTAACCTTCAAAAATCACCATACGGTATATCCAAAATTCTAATATTACAAGCCTAAGGAAAAGAAGAAATTGCTAATCAGCTACAACATTATTGAAAGATAAAGAGAATAATATTACCAATTAAACTCCAGCAGTGAAACTTTATTCAACTTATAGATCTTACCAAAATCAATTCACTCAGTCCATCTGCCTATCTCGACGTTCAAATCAAGAAAGAGATCGATTATTCCTCGGTTCGAAAAATCACCAATTCTACCTGGGTTTTTTTTACAACGTTCTTGGTTTTCTCATTGAAAACACTTGGAAAAAACACAGCTTGACGACATGAATACAACTGTCACGATACCATTTTCACAGGACGATAATGATGGCGCTGTCCCATAGTTCACGATCGGCCGTGACTAATGACCCGTTCCACCGTAAGATAACCGGAATAGTTATGAGAAATTGATTATGTATAAGGAAGTAACGAAAAATTCGTTACAAAATTTGTTATTTTCCTATGTTATCGTGAACAAAAAAACATCTATTTTGAATGTATCTGAGAATGTTTTTTTTCAGTATCTTGAATAGGTATTTTGCTTGAGTTTTTTCATATTTATGTATTTTAACTTCTTTTGGAGAATTTGTTCATATTTCTTCGACTGAGTTATCTTTGTATTTTGTTATTACTTCATTAAACAATCTGTTATTTTTCTGTGTTATCGTGAGCAAAAAAATATTTATTTTAAATTGATCTGAAAATGTTTTTTTTTTCAGTATTTCGAATAGGTATTTTGCTTTAGAGTTTTTTTATTTTTGTTGAGTTTTTTCATATTTATTTATTTTAACTTCTTTTGTAGAATTTGTTCATATTTTTATGACTGAGTTGTTATCTTGTATTATGTTATTTCTCCATTAAATATGTTGAATTAATTTTTCTTTCATTTACTGTCATTATATTCAATGGGTTTCTCATATATGTCTTAAGTCTTTATATTGTCAGTTATTTAATGCCTAATAAATATTTTATACCTTTTTCAATTACGAATGAAGGAAGGAGATATAGTATTTCTAATCCCAATTGGAACGACATAAAAAGTTTCGAGAAGGAATTCTCTTTCACACGACTGAACTCTTTTATGATTGTACCAGGAACGCTTTTAAAGTAAAAACACTGGTAGTATATTAATTTCCCATTTGCCGGGCAGTGCATATGAACACTCCTCGTAGTGCTCGTAATGCCGTTCCAATTGGGATTAGAATAACTATACCTACTATGCTCATGCTGAGTCATCACTAATAAAAATAGATCTAAGTGGTACACATCTGAAGTGATGGAAATCAAAGGAACAATTCATTAAAAAACTCATTTATTAGCTCAAACTTCCATTTAACGTAAATATTAATTTATAAATAAAACTTATAATTTGGATTTGAAATTATAATATGATTTACAGTTCTCCTGGCCAAATATTCCTAGTAATCCTTTCTCTTTTATTTCGACCAGCCATTACCCAAAAATCATTGTAATGTCTATTCCTGACATCAACTTGAACATTGTCTACATCTAGCAATTCCACATCGATCAAGTCGTTCCTCATCAAACAAATATTGTGTAAGACACAACAAGCTAATACATATTTTGGGATGAACTCAATATCTGTAAGAGGACAGCAATTCAAAATCCTACGGAATCGATTCTTCAGTAATCCAAAAGCCCTTTCTATATTACCACGGACTGATGATAAACTGGTGTTGAAATACAACTGTTGTTCTGTTAAATGGCCATCATTTCGAAAGGGTACCAATAGATGTTTGAGAATGGTATAAGCACTATCGCCAATCAAATGACAATCCTCTGGAAAGTAAGTTACTGGATTATTTAAGTAGTCAGACACCTCAGATAACCGCAATTTTCTCTGGTCAGGAACAGATCCACAATTTCCAATATAAACATGGGTGAACATGCATTTATGATCACATACTGCCTAAAATAAAATATATCAGAAATAGTTAAGGAAATGACATTCTTCATGTTCACCTGTAATTGAATTGAGTTTCTATGGTGCCTATTAATGAAAGAATTTCCATCTTCAGATGGTTTGGTGATGTTAATATGGCACCTATAACTTTTGGAATTGGTCCTTTAGCTCTGAACCCATTCCAAATTAGGGCTGCATCATCCCTGTTAGTAGGCCATTTGATAAAATTGGGAGCCATTTCACAAATGCCTTTCACTATTCTTCGAATTATGCGGATTCCAGTGGCTTTTCCTACATTGAATTTTTTGCATATAGATTTAAAGAAGAAATTTATTAACATAAAATGATGACAATGAGTATTTATTCACCTGTAGGAATCTGGTGTTGCAAAAAACCACAAAAAAAATAATACTTGGTGTTCTAAGGAAATTTGATATCTTCCTGGACCATCTGGGTGCCTTATTCTCTCTCTTAAACACTGCATCAAATATTGAAATGTTTCAGGAAGCACCCTACAAATATTATTTTCGAGAAGACTGTATTGCCTAAGCTTTCCTTACTTACCTGAAATGTTGTTTGAAAATGTCTGGGGTGTAATGATAAACTACATTTTGATTGAAACCCTCTATTTTTGGAATTCTTTCTATAGGTCCTCTAATATTGTCAAGAATAATTATTAAATTCATAGAATCCTCCATAGATCCACTAGAGCTCGAGCTGCTTGAGCTATCCGATAAATCAGAATCGGTATCGCTCAATATTTCATCGAATAACATTTGATTAATTCCGGCCATCATTTCTCCATGAAAAGAATAGGTTATGTTATAGGTTATGTATTTCGTTTTTCCCTTACTGGCCCGAATCGTTCCGAAAATAATCAGCGGTTCAACATTACTGCCACTGTGAAGCGTTCCGAAATTGGTTACTGTGGCCAGTATTTCCAGTAATATCGGAACATGACCATTGTTTATTTTGTTCACGTTTGATAATAAGTACTATTTAAATAATATTAAGATGCTCACAAAAGAAAAAAAGGTTGAGACTGTATTGTTGGGTGGGGAAAATACTCCAAGCAGACAAGTTACGGACATTTTCAATGCCAGTTATCCTGATCGCAGTGTAAATCACACTACAGTAACCCGTATTTCGAATAAATTCAAAGAAACCGACAGTATTGATAACAATTTCAAAAAACCTCACACAGCTGCAAAAAAAACCTCGCACAGTTTAAAAGTTATCGAAAATGGTAAGACATCAATCAAATAAATATCGACATCTCTTTCACAACTAACACACATACACAACTAATGGAACAGTAAGTTCACAGAACTGTAGATGGTGGGCTACAGTAAACCCTTATTTCACCATAGAGTGCAAGGACCAATACTCATTTGAGGTAAATGTCTTATGTGGACTGTTAAACAATACTGTAATTTTTACAATAAGATTCATTACCAATTTTAAATCAAATGCCGCGTAGACAAAGAGACAGAATTTGGTATCAGTTAGATGGAGCTGCTGTTCACTGTACTGTAGCAATATGACAATTTTTAAATGAAACATTCAATGGAAAATGGATAGCACGTTACTCAAAGTATCTAATGGCAGCCAGATTTAACCCCAATGGATTTCTCCTTTTGGGGTTTATTGAAGAACGAAGTTTACAAACATCGTCCTTTTAGGAATAGAGAACATTCAAAAACTGTCATTACTAATTGTGTAAGAAGAACCGAACTGTGCATGTTGCGGCAAGGACATCATACTGAGATGTAACATACTTCTTTTGGAAACATGCTCTTGTTTTCAAAGCGAATATAAGAATTATTTTGCCCAAGACAATCTCCAGAAAATCAATGAGTTTGTGCCGAAATATTCATTTTATTTTGATGTTTTGTGATTCGATATTATTGAATATTAAGTTCTTGTTACAATACTGTATAATTTTGAGCAATTTTCGGTGTTAACAAAGAATAAAAATCACTTTACAGCAAAAACTTGGAAAATTATTTTACTTAAAAAAAAAAATTTACCTTGGTTAACACAATAGTTGTGAAATTTGTAATATTACAGGCTTTTCAAATAAACCGTCGTATACAGGATGTTGTCTATTTATCGTTCTAGCAAATTTTTTTTTTCGTGGTCCCCATTTTGAAAAAATGGGTAAAAAAATTAAACTTCACTTAGATGGCCATGACCTCAAATCTAGATGTATTTTTCAATGCTGAACAACTTTTCTGAATAAAATTTCTCAAAATTTTCCAAAATGAGGGTACTTCACTCCTGCAAAATAAAATTTTTGACGGCTCCACGTATATTACGTGTGTTTAACTATATTTCGTTGGTGCATGTTTAGTTTTAGGGGATGCACAAACTCTTGCCAAAATAACTTTTTGTAGAAAAACCTTAATAAATAAGTTTGACCGAATGCTGAGAAATAAAAATAAATAATGTTAAAAATTGTAGTTTGTTTACATTTCGAAGTCAAATGAAACAGGATTATAAAAACGAAAATGAAATTTGTTAAAACTATAACAGTCATCAGACCTTGAGAATATCAATTCTTTTGGTTATTATTTTGAATAAAAACTTCTATTTTCAACCAGTTTTTGTTTTTCAATATTTTGGAGAAAATAAAATCATCACATTCAGCTTTTTTGGGGGGTCGGCATTCTTTAATGTGACTTTTAAAGTATGTAGTTACAATTTTTTTCTGTTGTTCTGTCCAAGGAATGAGCACTCGTTTCTGCCCTATCGGTTTTTTCTTCATTTCGCAATTGATGTTTACTTCTTCGGTTGCCACATTCCCTTCTTGGTCATTATTGACATTCTCCTCCACCAATACATTTTCACGCGGATCGAGGTCATCATTTGATTGCACCATTGAAATCTTCCTCCAAATTCGAATTTATTTCATCTAAAGATTTCTCCTTGAACTGACCAGCTTCACCGTTTCCCATGAGTATAAGTAGTTTTGATATTCTGGAGGTTTGGTAGATATCATCAGATAGTCTGTTTAATGCTCGGTGAATTCCTAATGTATGACCCATGAACGAAGCCAGTTGTTCAATGTCATGTTCGGACATATTGAATAACTGAGCCAGGGTTACCAAATGCTTTCTCAATCGAGTACAGGTAAAATAATCCGGGTTTTTAGCTCCACATAGTAGTGATACTTCCTCAATACCTTATATCCAATAATTGGCCCACCGGACGTTGAATTCCCAAAGAGGTAATCATTGGGTCTTTGAAAATATATGTCTGTATTTCAAAATGATGTCCAGATGCTCTTGGACATCTCCACTAATCAACACTGGTTTGCTTGCCTCTTATCACAATTCTTCTGAATTTATTCATTAAAATTATCTCTGTTTCGATATTGCTTTTGAAAATTCCTCGTCTATTCTTAGATGACGCAATGAAAAAAATTGTGCATCAGTTTGGGAATTTCTTGCAGATGTTTCTTTGGTTGGATTGGCATCAGACTGTTTACGATGTCTCCATAAATTTCTTGCAGAATAAAATCCCAAACAATAAGTACATGCGAGATCATTCGTATCTTCTGCACCTTTCTTCACTGGTTTCACCACTTCATTACGTGTCAGATGATTTCCTTTTTTTCTCAAAGCCTGAAGTAAGCCTTTTCTCTCTTTACTTAGAGGAGGTAATGCAAGAATTTTTTGAACTTCCAGTTCTGATTTATGGTTTCGCGATAAATGTCTATGACAATTTTATACGGACGTTTTACAAAAATAGCAGAAAACTGTTTTCTTGGAATTGATATTGACTGCTATTTCACTACTATTTACGACTTCCGAAGCAGATTTATCAATGTATCCGTTAACTGTATATTGTATTATTCCATTATCAATTTCTTCATCTTGAGGCACCTTTGACTTCGTTATTCTCATCCATAAAAGCCTTTTCATTGGGAATAACTCCATTGTTACCATCTTCAGACAAGCTGCAAGGGAGAAGAAGGGGGTGTGACAAAAATCTGAGGAGAGGTCAGTGATATTTCCTGAAAAATAGGTAAATTAATTATTATGTCCTTCACGAAATTGTAAACTTCAAATACCGAAAACCAGAACTCCCAGAAGGAATATAGTCAGAATGTGGCCCATCATCAGAAACGGTAGACTCGTTATCCGAAATATTTGTTCCTAAAATGAAAAAAAAGTTACGAATTTGTGTCAACATTGCACTCTCCCATAAAAGGGGATCCATCAATTATTGTGAATGTACCAGATTGATACAAAATATATTACATGTTGTAGATTCACTGCCTCAGCATTGGAAAAATTGTTTTTCCCTACCATTCTTAAATAAAGCCAAAGAAAAAACTTTGTCTTCAACGCTCCAAGTTGGTCTATCTTTCTTTGAATTTACTGGAGAACATTTTAAGAATGGAACCCCTACAGGATTCAATTTCCCGTTGACTTTTTCAAATAATTCCGTTTTCGATAATTCGAACGCTTTCTTCAATTTATTTTTTTGTCTTCGAACAAATTAGAGATTTTTCTTCCGAGGAGATGAGGAATTAACTATCCCATTATTCGTATGAAGAACTCAACCTTCGAAATAATTTTTATTGGTGCACATTCAGAGTCAGTGCCGAGGTTGAAAATATCATGTAGGGTGAAGGGGGGTAACTGTGGCAAAAAAATGGTTAATTAACTTCACTTAGTCGTAGTAATTAAATTTATTGATCAATTCCGTTTTAATTTCGTACACGTATCCATTAGTGATGTTAAAATTGATCCATACATTGTATGATACATATTGGAATTCGGTCGTTATGAATTGATTTTTTTTTCAATCCCATGTTGGTGCCACAGTTACCCCCACAGATTGGGGCAAGTGTGTTTTCGAACGGGGGAAATGTGGCATACAGAATATTCTCTGTGTTGAACTTATTTTAGCTTAACGTGGTTAGTGTGGAGAACAGAAATATTCATTTTATGATTTTCTGTGCATAAAAAAAAATATTCCCATATAATTATGAAATACATAGAATGTCAAACATGAGGAACAGTCTAAAAAAACATAATTATAAGAAAAAATTTACCTAATTCGAAGTCAAACTATACTTTATTCCTAAAATATAAAAAACAGTGAATCCAGACTAATTGACAATAAGTAATTCTATTACTCTAGGTTCTCAAATTTTGAAAAATTTAATTCGAAGGAATGCTTTCCTCTTTTGATGGTACAAGGACGAGGTAAAATCCTTTCAATTTGTTCTGAATCAATGAAAGATATATAATTTTGGCGGATATATGAAATCGTATGACATTCCCACTCTTTTTAAGAATTTAACTCTGATTTCTTCATTACTAGAGTGATCAACAATTGCTACGAAATGTTTTCTGGTTTTTTTGCCTGACAATCGTACAATTATATGATTCCCAACATCTGGATAAAATTTACTTCCTTCATTTCCTTGAGCTCTATCATTTTCATAAATTTCATAGCTCTCTTCTTCCTCTTGTCTTTCTAGTTCCCCCAGATCACAGGACGAATTATCAGACTCTGCATAATGTATTTCTATGTCATTCTCTTCAGATGAATAAGATATTAAGGGGGGTTTCTGTTTCGGTTGTTTTTGTGTTTGTTGTTTAGTTTTTTTTGTTTTTGTATTCTTTTTCGTTTTGAGTGTTTCCTCCTTCTGCTTTATGACCTTTTCTAAATAATCTTCTTTTGTTATTATTTCAGCTGTATCAACCCGTTTTCGTTTTTGTTCTGACTTTTGTGTTCTTACAGTTTTTAATAGAAGTTTTTCGAAAGTTGGTGTGGCAGAAATACTGGGCTCATTATTAGTCGAATCTAAAAAATTAAAAAAATTGCACAAAGGCCAATTTGAAAAATATATAAATCATACCCTTACTTGCTTCTTCAGTTTGGGAAAGTTGTATTTTCCTCATTCTGAACATCATTATCTGATTTTTCTTGATTTACAATATACTGTTTCTCATATCGTGCAAGTTTCTCCTTATCAAAAATTGTTTTGGGAATAACAGATCTGTCACAAGGATAAACACCAGTTTTTCGGAATCCATTTATGATGGCAGTGTCTTTTATAGAATACCATACTTCTCCAAGAATATTGGCAAATACAGATTTAGAAATCTTTTCACCAATGTGTCGTCTTTGCCAATCAGCCAAACGTAGATTCCAAGTAGATTTCACCCCTTTGAATACTGATACATCAAGTGGTTGTAAAAGTGTAGAGGTGTGAGGAGGAAGTTTTAGAATTATTATATTTTCTGACATGGCCAACTCAATTGATGCTTGAGATACATGCGATAAATGTCCATCATATATTAAGATAGCCGGGCGGTCTTTACAATGGACTAAAAAAACTTGTTCGAACCACTTGAAAAATACCTGTTCCGTCATCCATCCGTTATCGCTAACATAATATAATGTTCCTGGGTAGGCCTGATCTCCTAACATATTGTCCCATAACCTCTTACCCTTGTGCAGGACTAAGGGAGGCATTTTTGCTCCAGCCGCATTTACACAAGCTAGTACAGTGGTCATGTCGCGACCCGACCCCGCACTTTGCCTTTGTGCCACCTCTGCAACTCCAGCAACAATCGTAATTCTTTTTGGATCATGACTGAATCCAGTTTCATCTGCGTTCCAGATGCAATTGGGCTTGGTCATCACATGATTTTCGATTTGAATACTTTCCAGCTTATCAAAAAAGTCATAGATTATGAATGGATCTTGATGTTGTTTAGCACGAGAAGCTTCTAACAATTCAGCTTTCTTCAATGACAGCCTGTGCCGCTTGGAGAAACTTAGATACCAATCCTCACCCGGTCTACCATCTTTGAAAGATGTTTTTAGTTGGTTTGATTGTACATACTGTTGCACTGTATCCAACAGTTCTTTTCTTGTCAGACCAAAACCCCATCTATTCATTGTTTTAATATTTTCTGCTAACTTGATCTCAACGTCTATTGGAAAAACTCGTGGTTTACCAGAAGGACTTTTACCTCTAGGTTGTCTGTTTGTCCAACCTCTGACTCGAAGCTGGATAGTAGAACGTGGCACAGGAAACAATTCTGCAGCCCTAGAACATGTCATTTGGCCATTTTTCACTGCATCAATTGCACCATTCAAATTTTCCAAAGAATATTTTTGGCCTACGCCACGGTTACATTTCCTTTCATAATTGCGGACCATACTTTTTATCATCAAAACAATACACCACTGACACTCAGCTAACCTTAATTGTCAAAAAAGCCATGCCACATTTGCCCCTAGGGGGGATTCAACACTAGCCCCAGCCATTGAATTTACTGGGGTTATTGTGGTAGTGGATCTAATTATCTACATTTTGTGAATATTTATTGACACCTCTCGCTGATAGATGGCGCATACCTATTAATCACGGCAAAGCACAATCGACTAAAAGAAATACCGGAATCTGATTTTATATTGTAAATTGCATGTCTCCGTGCGGAATTGGACAGCGTTAAAGACTCATAGTGCTGCTTTTTGAATTACTAAAATATGTATATACTTCGATGGTTTCTATTCACATTTGAATAGGGAGTTAGTAAATGATATAACTACACCGTGGACTAGGAATATCCACATTTAAAACAAACCGTCAATAATTTTGTACATTTATTAGCACAAAGGAGAACAAGTAGGTACTCCCTCAAATGGTGATGGGAAATGAAATAAAAAAATTTCTGCAACTGATGGATGGAAATGAGTATCAGTTTGTGAAAAGCAGCGTAGCGCCTCGATTTACAAAACATTCCATTTTCGACGTTGGGTTCATAATCCAAGTCCATAGTATAATTTCTATATTAATTTTTCGATCATGAGAACAAATGATATGAAGGAGAGAGTTAACCTGGAATGTTTTGACAGGTAGAGGTTATATTTTGATTTGAAATTTCAATGTTGACTATATTTAATTTTTCAGGATAAAATATCATGGTATTTACCGGAGCTTGGAACACAGTTCAAAGCTTAGAAGGATAACAAAGAAAACAATATGAGGGAGGAAGAGTAATCTCGAAAATCATAATCTACCAGAGGAAGAGTTTCGAAATAGACTGTGGTTGTTTTGGGTTATCCGCATTCGAGAGAAAGGCAAGCATGAAAACCATATTCCAAAGAGGTGTTTTAACAAAGTCAATCTTTTCAGGGACTGTACCAATCGTCTGGGTGGTTCAGGGAGTGGAATGAATTGTTTATTATTTAGGTTTGTGAAATAATGTTGTAATTTTTTATTCAATTATGACTTTTTTTTGCCTCAGGAAATTAGAACCGTAATAGTAGGCATCATATATGTGAGAGGAAGGGAGAAATCAGAATATATCAGAAAATTCACCTGTAATAGAATTTGAAGACGAAACGGTTTAAATGCATTCAAAGCAAGTTGCTTGTATTATTTAGAAAACACTTGTATTTGTGCTCTGTCCAATGTCCAGCATCTGTATAATTCGTATATAATAGATACATCTGAATAGAAATGTGTGGCATTGGATTTGATTTCAAGTTGAAAACATATGGTTGATAAGATTCATTTCAGAGACAAGTCATGACATGTATTTTACCTTGAGAATTCCATTATACCATGTAGGATATTAATAACTAATATAACTAGTACACCAAAGATTGAATTGTGGGAAACATATTGTTGATGAGATTCATTCCATAGACATGTCGAGACTTCGAGAATTCATTAGTAGCATGCAAGTTATTAATATAATGCACATGCACATCTGGTGTCTAGACATGCACACAAAAATCATATCAAAGGAAACATATGGTGAATGTATTCCATTAAGTTGACCATATCCAATAGCTATCGATGGCAGCTTTCTGAGTGTTTTTGAGTTGGTACCAATCTGTCATTAATGTCAATTGTCATTATTATTTCAAATATTCGCTATTTTTCAAATTTTGAATGAACTATTATTTTCCAAGAATTTGTAGTGAACGGATATTTCCTATAATATTCCATCAGTCAAGTTAGGTTTCTTTCAAAATTAAATATAATCATTTGAAAAAGATATACCTAATCAATAATTTTTATCGATAGAATGAAAATAATTTCTAATGAGATGGATGATAAAGAGGTGTAGGTATATCTTGAGTACATCCAGCATGTCAAGTACTATATTCTTCAAATGGGTTCATATTTTTTTTATTTTAGCAAATCCAAGTACAAGAATTATTCTGAAAAAATCCAAAAACCATCTGAATACAATAATCAAAGCAAGTCATATGTCCACTATGAATCCACAAATACTGGAAAAGGACTTATCGCCATAAGTCCTAATGATTTTTTGTCATTTGTATCTGAAATGTATCCAGATAGAATCAGTGACAAAGATTTATTTTTAAAAAGTGGCCTTATTCACAGAACTGGAACCAGGGGATTCTGTGATGGCAGACAGAGGTTTCACTATCATCGGTCGTGCTTTTAGTGGGTGTGCCATGTCCAATATGCAGAGCTCCCAAAATAATGTTTTTAAGTGCTACAAAAGACCTTCAACACGTGTTCAGGAGTTTACCACTGAAGTTGCCTGGCTGAGATGAAGAAAAAAAATCATTAAATTCCTTAATGACAATAATATCTGCTGTATCAAAGAAAATGAAAAAGTTGATGTTTTGATGGAAGAAAGTAATGCATTGGGGACAACTATCCAGGATCTATCGGAAAAAGTGGTACTGAGAAGTAAACACATGATAAAATTGAAACTGGATAGTGAAAAATTCACTCAGGAAGCTATCAGCCTTGAAATTGAATTAACTGATATGCTAGAACACCACAAAAAAGTCATCGAAGAACTAAACAGACAAATCCTTGACCTACAAAAAATGACGAATGATACAGAAACTGAAAAAGCACCATCGGTACCCAGACAACTGTTCGTATGAGTCACACGTCCACAATAACCGAGAATATCCCCAGTGGCGTCGATGATAAAAGGAAGAATATTTTCAAAAATACTATTGACTCAGCTGCTCAATATGACGGGCAGAACGTGGATACTGCGCTTGAAAATGGAATGGTAGCGGGCTCCATGAAAATGACGTAGCATAGTCGACCCAATAAAAATGGGATATTGATTGTAGCGGGACATCATGGCAGATATATTGGAGAATTCATGACTCTACAAAATATAAATAACTACGCGATTCAAACTATCCTGAAGCCAAACTCCTCTACAGATATATTGATTGAAACTGCTCTGCAAAATTCAGAAAATTTCACCAAGTGCGATCAAGTGATCAGAGAGACTTGCCCAAACAAAGCCTATGAGGTGTTTCACGACACAATGCATCATCATATTGAACTATCATTTTCTATAAAGCACTTCCAAAAACAATCAAATAAATCCTCTATCAATACTACTCCAGTACTATGCGAACTAAAAAACCTAGTCTCTCTCTATACTCTCTATATAATAATAATAATAAAGCGGCTTTATTCATCATTTTAGTTAAAAATAAAAGAAAGGTACAGAGTGGCATGGAATAATGAACAGAGTTGAAAATGATTAAAGGCGAAGTGCTGTTTTTCAACTTGACCATGGAGAGAAAAAAAATAAAAAAAATTAAAATAAAAATAAAATAAAAAATTAAATAATAAAAATAAGAATAAATACTCTGAATTTATATATAATATTTGAAATGAAGATAGATAAATGAGTTATCTAATTGAACAACAATGGAAAAAACATTATAGTGAATTCAACAAGAACATCCTAAATTGGGTAGCAGTCATCAACGTCTTAAAGAGAACTGAGTATCTCTTAGTAAACGTTTCAGCCTTTTTTTGAAATTGGATAGCGTGTAAGACCTAAAATCATTGGGTAGCTGATTGTACAATTTGGCGGCATTATTTGAATAACTTCTGGTAAAGATTGCAGAGGAGTGAGGGGGGATAACAAGTAAGTGTCTATTGCGTGTTCTGGGGTTGTTTATAGACGAAAACATGTTTAGCCTTTCGAACGAATATTTTGGAGCTTTGGCTTCAAGTATTTTGTGTGTGAATGAGAGTATGTGAAGAGTCCGAAGATCGTCCAACCTCAGCCAGCCCGAGTCTTCCAGTGCAGCACTAATATGGTCAAATTTGCGGATACCGTAGGAGAATTGTATACAAGAGTTTTGTATTCTCTAAAGGCGATTTTGGTCGTATCTAAGGAGGGCAGGTCCATAGATACTATCACAATGAGACAACTTTGACGTTATCAAGGTTTCACATAAGGTGAGCTTCAGGTGCTTAGAAAGTAGATGTCTATTTGGAAATAATTGCCTTAGTACATTGTAAGATGCTTGACATAGATGACTAACGTGTTTAGAGAATCTTAGAGGGGTGTCAATCCATAGTCCCAGATTTTTGTCTTCATTAACTATAGGGATTATATCGTTTCCAATATTAACTTTCAGTTCATCACGAACTTCCTCCAATTTCTTTGCGGAGCCAAAAAGCATAACCTGTGACTTCTTAGAATTCAAACTTAAGTTATGAGCTGTGGAAAAGTCATATAAGTTATTCAAATCATTATTCATATAATTTTGAGCAGCGGTGAGATCATGGTTCATGATGGTGATAGTGTACCATCCGAGATGGATATGGTTAACAATTTCAATTGTCACTACTTTCGAGCCCAGAAACAAATTGATATCGACGAAAGTTTCATGGAAAATAATATATCTGCCTGTCAAAGATCTTTTTTCATACACCCAGTAACTGAGCATGATGTTATTGTTTTGATGAAAGAATTGATGAATTTTTCCAGAAAAGCTAGAAATGGCTTTGGTAACACCAATTTTTTTTAAAAGTGACTAATTTGTTTTAGAATTACAGAGGCATCAGTCTACTCTCTAGCTTATCAAAACTTTTCGAGATGAACATAAGAAACCAGCTACTTTCTTTCTTCTTGATGAACAAAATTCTCTCACCAAATCAACATGGTTTCACTCGTAACAAAAGCACCGAAACAGCACTTTATGAATTCAAGAACACGTAATAACTGCTCTAGATTGTAAGTTTCATGTTTGCGGGTTGTTCATCGACTTTTCGAGAGCTTTCGATTGTGTGAATCATAAGCTCCTATTGCTAATAATGGAGCGATATGGTATTAGAGGAATTGCCTTGGAGCTGATGGAGTCCTACTTGATTCATCAAAAATACCATGTCAAGTAGCAGTTCGAACGGGTGTTTCTCAAGGTTCCATACTCGGACCTTTACTTTTCCTTATTTATACTAACGATTCAATTAACTACTTTCATGCTCTCTCATCAGTTCAGGTGATCGCATATGCAGATGACACAAACTTCCTGATCACGGATCGGAATACGTTAGCCATAGCAGATAGTACGGATACTGTATACGAAAGGATAATTACATGGGCAAATAAGAACCACTTTGACTTAAATGTAACTAAAACTACACTGATGAATTTCACCCTGAGTAGTTCTTCTGAAACCCTTTATATTTTTGAAATTGATGAACTACACGTTGAATCGTTCAGAACTAGCAGAATGTTAAGTCTTACTTTAGATTACAAACTAACATGGACACCGCCCATTGAATCACTCTGTGAGAAACTGCTCAAAAACTGTTTTGCGCTGAGGTATATGGCAAACCACCGTGGTAGAAGGTCTTGGTAAATCTATATTATGCAACCATCAACTGCCATCTGCGGTGTGGTATTCTGAACTATGGGGATCATCTGCTTACAGGGTGTTCATTCTTCAAAAATATGCCATTCGCATCGTGGCTAATCTGGGATGGCATTAATCTTGTAGAAATACTCACGGTTGCTGGTCTATATATCTACGAAGTCTGCATCTAGGTTAATAAAAACAGATCGCTGTTCTTATCCTACCAACAAGCTCATGACTACTCAAGTTGTTCGAAAGATTTACTAGTACCCAATGCACATCGAACCTCTCTCTATCAAAAAAGTCATCTCTATCTAGGACCAAAATTATTAAATAAGTTAGACGGAGCAATTAAACTCTCACCAAACATAAATATTTTCAAATCTGCACTGAAAAGTAGTCTTATCGAGAAAAATTGCTACACCATCGACGAATTTTTAAGCTGAACTTGAATATTTAATAGTTGATTACAATATATATCTACTCATACAATTTTACATTTCTTTTCTTTTTCTCTTCCTTATAATTTACACTCTCTGTACATTTTCCTAGTCATTGTATACTGCTAATTGCTTTTGCTTCTGCATTGTACTTCTCAACTAGTGTATTATTATTATTGATAATGAACTTTAGCAAGTTGGCTGTGATCTCAATATACCACCATTTCACGAATAATCAACTAGACGAGTGAACAAGTCACCAAAGATATTGCTAGTGAGTATATGCCTTATTCGAAAAATAGTATATACATTTTAATGTGGTGGTATTCAATTTTTATATTTATTTGAATCCTTGGAGCCAATATTGCTTCTTTGAGCAGTACTAGGAACAATCTTTATTTTTGTAGGTCAGAGAATTCATGTCGAGAGGAATATTGGTAGAGTGAAAATTTTAAATTTACTGAAATCTACGATTCCCATCGGTACAATGGACCAATTGAATAACATATAGACAGTTTGTAGTATATAGTAGTACATAGTAGATATAGGACATAGATTGATAAAGATCTGTCTACATCTGTCCACTCTTAAAAATGGTGCAAAACCTCTTTTAATGCAGTCAGAAATATTTAAATTTAACAAAACTCCTCCTTTTACCATTGTTTTCATTTCTAGAACATGTTATTTATTTGTAAGGGTATTTAGCACTATTCTGTTAAAGGATGCAGCTAGGAAAGGAACACCAGTATTCACACATATACCACAACTAAATGCTTTATAATGGGGATATTTCTCCGAGTATTTATCTCCTGCTCGTTTTTCATTTTCTATCCCCTTTTTCATAACACGACTTGGATTGCGATTTTTCTGCCAAATGTCATTATTTATTTTTTGATTCACAGGCAGTTTTCTTTACTGGAAGACATTCTTTTTTTTCTCTCTTCGAACCATAATCTGCATTGATTTTGACCTCGAGACTGTTTCTCCAATTCTATAGCATCTTTGGCAGTGTTTCAACGACATTAAAGGAGGGTCATGCTCTTCCACAATTTGGTGAAATTCATGTTCCCATTTAACTGACAATGGAATATTGATATTGTCCTGATTATAATCCTAATTCATTATATTCATTGCGCTTCCATTGGGATTGAGAATAAGTAGTGGTTTGAATTCATTTGCTTCTATTACTTCTCCTAGAAATCTCAAGCCATGTCTTTTAAAAACTTCTACATGCCCTCTGAGGACTTCTTGGGTAAGCATTTTTGCTACATGATGTTGATTAGACAGTTTCCTACGATTGTTCAAGTTTTTTCTGTTGACTTTGCTTTCTTAACTGGGTCTGGTTTGAGAAAGTTCATTTGATGTACCGGTGAATTAACCAACGTAGCTGAGCTTGTTCCCAAGTTCCTCTGTTTAGATGTGCAAGATATATCTTACATGTACCATGATTATGATCTAGAAAAGTACTACTGAAGTAACTTTTTATTTCATACCATCTTGGCTATAGTGAATAAACATATTGGTGATTTTATTTGCCTCGAACATCCTTTAACCTAGAAGATGATGTTTTGACGTGTATTGCAAGATCCTTTCTTCCTTGAAATTCTTGGGAAACTTATCGAAATTCCTTGTACAAGGTCCCTTTGGAAGTGGAAATCTAGAACAGAATCAAGATCAGAACCAATATTGGTGATGTATGATCTAAAATCCATTCTTTGAATGTATAAAGAATTATTATAAATATGAAACCTAAATAAATGTTTATATTAGGAAAATGGGCTTATTTTGATTTAACTTCACAACTGTCAGCGATGACTATTGACATTGATGACAGTGATGACAGATTACTGCCAACCCAAGAATGCTTAAAAGGCTGCCAACGAAAGCTATTAGATATAATAGATTCCTATATTTTAAATACTGCATATGAAGTGAACAAAATTTTCACAGTAAACAATGAATCTCATAATTTCAAGCTCATACATAACAATATTCGTAGCATTGCCAAAAATTTTGACGAATTTGAAATCTTCATTCAGCAGTTTCAATCACAATTCGACTGTATCGTGCTAACAGAAACGAGAAATATACCGGATGTCACGCTTTACAGCATGGATGGATATAAAACTATTTATAATGAAGGAAAGTTAAATCAGAATGATGAAGTGGTAGCCTACATTAAATCAGATCTTTATCAATCCCATAGTATACATGAATTTAATGGATCATTTACTATCAGACAAAAAATTTCTTCAGGGGAAAATTATGTGATTGTACACGCCTTCTATAGGTCACCATCCACAAGTATTACTGAATTTATTGAAAATTTAAAATCGTACCTAAATAATGATAGCGACCACCAATACCATTCGAAACTAATTGTCGAAGATATCAACATTGATATTCTCAATCACTCTGACCACTCGAATGAATACTTGGATGTCCTGAGTGAACATGGATATATATCGGGTATAAATAGTTATACAAGGGTTCAAGGAAATGCAAAATCATGTATCGACCATATATTTGTGAATAATAAATCTGAAGACTTTAGCAACGTGATGCCAATTATTCTCTGCACCAGTATCACAGATCACTATTCGACCCTTGTGCAAATAGTCTTTCCAAATCAAAAATAAATATTTGAGGAAAAAAATAAATATTTTTCCCAAATAAATAATAAACAACTTTTGAGAAAAATTAGTAAAATATCTTGGAGAGAAGTTTACTCGATGCCAAACATTGAATCAGCAACAAGTTAATTTATAGAAATAGTACAATCTTCCATAATGGAGTGTACGAAAAATTAGAATCAAAAGTAACGAGAGAAAACGGAAAAAATGGATAACCAAATCTCTAATAAAATCTGTTAACAAAAAAAATTATATGTACAATCAGACTTTAAAGGATCCTTATAATGTGGAATTGAAACAAGAATATAAAATCTGCAAAAATATTCTAGACAAACTACTGAAGAATAAAAAAAATTATTATTACAAGTCACGCATTAATGGAAATGCAAACGATGCGAGAAAATTATGGAGTAACATCAATGAAATTTTCGGTTCGTACAAAAATAATGAAATACACCGGATGAAAGACGCCAAAAACAATATTATTACTAATGACGAAGAAAAAACAACTATTTTCAATAACACCTCCATAGAAATAGGAACAAACTTAGCAAGAAATATTATCAAGAACGGTTCGAACGTACTAAAAGAGAAAACCACATATAATTAAATTTTCATTTCTCCTACATCAGAAATCGAAGTTCTTGAAGTTATAAATCAACTGAAAATGGCAAATCTCCGGGTTTCGATAACATAAAGGCAGAAACTCTCAAGGAAATTGCACCTCACATAGTCGGTCCAGTCACTTACATAATCAACAGATGTATAGAATCCGGGAAATTCCCCGATGAATTCAAAATTTCAGTAGTGAGACCCATTCACAAAAAGGGAGATATCACAGACGCAAAGAACTATAGGACTATTTCTCTCATCACAAACTTTGGTAAAATTTTCGAAAGAATACTGAAAAATAGGCTCTGTAGCTATTCACATAAGTATAGGCTACTATCTGAAATGCAGTTTGGGTTTAAGGAAGGTAAATCAACCGAAGACGCTATAATTGAGCTTACAAATTATGTTTACGGAGCCTTGCCTTGGTGTTTTTGTAGATCTTGCGAAAGGCGTTTGATACCGTGAATCACACCATACTACTATCGATACTTGAAAATAATATGGTACGGGATAATTGTCTGAAACTTTTCAAAAGCTACCTTGATGAGCGCCAACAATGTGTCAAAATCAATTAAACCTACAGTGAGTACAGGAAAATCGAGTGTGGTGTGCCTCAAGGTACAGTGCTAGGACCTATAATTTATCATTATTATTTAAAGTCTGAAGGAAAAATAGTTAGCTTTGCTGATGATACGGTAATTATATTCAAGGAAAAAGACTGGGTCAATCTGAAAAACGATGTAGAAGTAGATATTTCTTTAATAAAAAAAATTTTTGACAAGAGATTACTAACTATCAATATTGATAAAATATTTTTTCTGCCATTTACTACCTATGAAACCACTATGCCAGACTTTCAACAGCTCACTTTGCCAGGTAACCTACAAATTTATTCTATAAATACTATCGAATTCCTCGGAATTATGATAGATACACAAATGCGATGGGATCATCATGTGAAGTTAGTCCTCAAAAAACTTCGTTTTGTTCTCCAGAAATATAGACAATTAAATGATATCCTTGACCTGAAACAAAAAAAAAACAGTATACTACAGTTTAGCGGAAAGTCACCTAAGCTACGGTCTTCTTGGATGAAGGGGTATATATGAAACTTACCTACGCCCACACAGGGTTATTCAAAAGCGCTTCCTGAAACTGATGTTATCCAAAAGCTCAAGATTTCCGAGTGAACGTTTATATGAAGAATCTGATGTATTAGATGTCAGGAAACTACACTTTAAAAAAAGCAATATCAGACAATATATGAATAGGGATAAAACGGTTAAACTTACCCACAATTATAATACAAGGCGTAACCTTCAATTCCAATATCCTCAGACACACAGATCCATTGGACAAAGAAGTTATCATTATTTGGGTACGAAATTGTACAATAGCCTACCACTAGACATTCTAGAAAGTCGATCTTTTCATTCATTTAAGAAAAAATTGAAAGACCTCTTGAAAAATACTTCAACACAATTGATACACGTCTGAAGAGTTGACAAGTTTTATTGATAAAGGAGCATTACGCGAATCCATGTTTAGACGACATACCTATATGTATGTTCGTGAACAAGTGTGATTTTATCTATTCATCTATTTATATAAACCCGTGTGTATAGTACATTTTCATCTATGTTTCATATTATTCTTTTATATAGGAAATTTTTATTACAATTGCAAAATCCCATAACGTAGGATTCTAGATTTTATTTTGCATTTTATAATAGAACCATTGTATGATTCCATGTCAGTATATATGTATGTTCGTGGAAAAGTATGTTCGTGAGTATGTCTGTAAACCTATATGTATAGATACTACCTCTTGATTGTTATTCATATTATTCAAATTCATCCAAAATATTTATATTTATACTATAATGATAAAAACACTTTCTTAGAATTAAGTAATTACTATCATCATATTGATCTCATTTCTTTTGGAACACATATGTGAACCATCCCACAAACAAGTGTCAACTTCAGTGGGACATTCATGTGCTTATTTGCTACTTGTAGTCAATTACTGTAACTTGTAATTCAGATGTAAACACCCGCAAATAAACACTATTCTATTCTATATGGTCAATTTCCCTCGTATTTCGAGTTTCAGCTATATACCACCAAAAAATGAATACAATATTCATATAATATCCAAAAACATCCAAATTATACAAAATAAGATGGAATCATCAGTTGATAAAATCCTTGGTGACCACGAGCTTGATACCAAAGTTGACAAAAAATGCTTGTTTGGATGTGTAGATATTTCCTGAACACCATGCTTTTCAGAGCGAGCATCTGCATGACTGAATCATTGCATTTTATTTGAAGAGGAGAAAAACATATGCATTGTATGTTTTTACGATTTAGTTCCAGGATTACCTTCTGATATTGAAAGCTGCCAAGTGTCTAAACATTTTACTGGAAAAATAGATAATGTCTTGGAACTAGATGCATATTATGTAAAACATTATTTTCCAGTTTTCGTTTTTGTTTCTATAAGTTCTATACGAAAAATTAAAAAAATATGACCATATTATCATACCTACACAAAACATAAACAAATACTAAAAATAAATTCCAATATGTGAGTTATTTAAAGGACAAATTCTACTCTCTGCTTCTTTTTGTTTGCAAATCGTTCAATTATATATTTCGATCTCGTCACATACAACTTAGTGAATGTGCATCAAAACCAATCCATTTAAACGACCTTCAGACATTCTAGCTCTAATCCACGTTTTTAATCGTCTTAAACCGGGTTTCACCAAGGACAATGTAATCTAAATTTACATAATCTACAATCAAATTAACCCGCGGATTCAATCACGATTATCATCAAAGCCGTTTCATCGTGTCGTTTTTACGACGAATCAGGGAACGGTTAGCTAAGCGCGATAATGTCGATGATTGTTTGAGGCAACAGTATACGATGACATCACACATGGAATCGTTGTCAAGCGGACCTCGATGTTTTAGTACCTGCTACCAACTGCAATTTCGGTAATGGTATATATTATTTATATTTTATCAGTGGAGACATGAATGGACGAGGTCCACCTGCTACATAAATATGGAATTATGAAAAGGTTGCAAATAAAATATGTAATCCAAAAAAAAAAATCTTGCCCATTGGAAAGAAAAAAACCAACAAGCGGAAAAAAAAACTTAACCATCCCTGTGTTGAAACAAAACGAAATAGGCATACTTTGAAGTACAATGATAGTAGTCTCTCTGTTGCTTCTTCTTCAGTGGCAGTTCGAATCAAATGGGTGGGGACATCCACAGTCCACGTAGGCCACCTGCTGTGCAGAATTATCGAAAACAGAAAAGACACTCTGTCACTCTACAGAATTTGCGAAAACAGAATACACCCTTGTTTTGTCACACTACAGAAATATCGAAAACAAGATACACTCTTTCTATCACACTACAGAATTAACGGAAAGTTAATATACACTTTTTTGTCACACTATAGAATCATCGAAAACAGAACAGACAGACATTTGTTATGTCAAATTACAGAATTGGTTAAAACAGAAGAGATACTTGGTTGGACACACTATAGAATTGGCAAAAACAGAACATACACTTTTCCTGTCACAGTACAGATTCAGGGAATACAGAAGATACACTCGTTTTGCCCACTACAGAAGTAGCAGAAACCAATTTTTTCGTCACACTACGGTTTTACCGAAAACAGAAAATATGATTTTGTGGTGACACTACAGTATTAAGGAAAACATAACATATATTCTTCCTGTCACACTACAGAAGCACCGAAAACTTAAGAGAAACTTTTTTGACACACTATAGAAGTAGCAAAACGCGAACATACACTTTTCCTGAAGCACTACAGAAGTAGCGAAAACAGAATACACTATATTTTGCCGCAATACAGATGTGTATATAAGTCAGTAAGTAAGTAAATATTTATTTCCAATACACACAGAACATAACAATGTGTACATAGCCATTGGCATGGGAAAATAAAGGTACTGCGAAACCATTTTGGATGATTGACATATTTTAGCAAACATTGTTGACATACAATTATGATAGTTACGGGTAAACAAGAAGTTTCAGAAATGACAATGGATTAAGTATTAAATATTAATTTTGAGGAGAAGATGTAGCAAATAATTCATTTAAGTTGTGGAATACATGCTGGTGTAATAATTTTTCCAATGATTGGTTCAATTTTCTGGTGGATGTTTCCTCCATGGAGGAAGGCAAATTATTATGAACTTTTATCCCTGTATACAGGGGCTCATTTCCAGTTTTTTCATAGTTGTAGTTGGGCAAAATTATATTATTAGTTCGTGTCGAGTATTGGTGACGGCGACTTGAGTATTGAACGGTATCACGTTTTTATGGATCAACAAGGACACTTTTAAAAAGATTGTGCTGGTTAAGATGAGTATTTTATGTTAAAGAAAATGATCTCTACATGAGTCCCGATAATTTAACTTGAACAGAGTGCGGATCGTGCGTTTCTGGATTATGGAGGTAGATTGTGAGATGACGGAGTTCCCCCAAAATTCGATTCCGTATTGCATTAAACTATGGAATGCGAAATATACAATTTTTGAGACTTGGTGGTTTGTATTTGCTTGGACAGTTCTTAATGCAAATATTACTTTGTTAAGCTTGATGTTCAGTTGGTTTATGTGTTCCATCCAATTGAGTTTCCTATCAATAGTTATCCCCAGGAATTTTGTGGAATCATTCGACCCAAGACTTTCCCCGTTCAATGTTACCTCAATGTTTTGAGTATATCTATATGGGTTAAACAGAATGTTTTGAGTTTTAGATATATTTAGCGATAACCTATTTGCCGAGAACCAGTCTGCAATACCGTTCATCGAATTTTGGGCTTTTTTAGTGAGGTCATCGACCGAGAGGTCATTAATAACAATGCTAGTGTCATCGGCAAAATTAAAAAATTATATTTTAGGAATGTTACAGACGATGTCATTTATGTATATGAGAAATAGTGTTGGTTCGAGGAGAGAGCCCTGGGGTACGCCTGTTTCTATGAGGCCCCTTTCTGATTGATAATAATCGATTTTGTTCTGGTCCCAATGTTCAATTCTCACCAACATTTGCCTTTCGCTTAGATAAGCCCTAAACCACACAATCGAACGCTTTGGAGAGGTCATAGTATATTCCAAGTGGAAACTCTTTAGTTTCCAAAATATTATGTAACCTCTCCATGAGCGTGAAAGCCGCATCGGTTGTGTTAAGGTTTTGTCTAAATCGAAATTGGTATTCTGTCAGATAGTTGTTGAGTTGGTGATACACTAGTAATTTGCTGAAATTATCATTACAAAAGAAGAAACCATCGTTTCGATGTTCCGTGTTTTTTTTAATGGTGGAAATCCTGTTGGACACTGGTTGCCTGTTGTACTCTAGCGAGTACCAGTAGTGCCGGATTTTTACCGGCTAAAACCACCAATATAACGATTTCTTTGTGTCTTTTTCTGTTATCAATTCCTCTTCATCTGGAATCGGTGGGTGTAACAGTGGTATAACTACAAGGGTTCTGGCGCAACCCCTATTTTGGGGTGGGTTTTGGCGAGTGAGTGAGGGGGTGGTTTTCGGGTGGGGGTAGGGATGATGGTGGCGGTCATGGGCGGTTCGTTGTGGGAGGGGTTTGTGAAAAAGATGGCGGTGAGAGGGGTGGGGGGGGGAATGGTGGCAGCCATGTTGTGTATGGGAGTGTGTGATTGAGAGTGGGGGTGGAGAGAGTTGTGATAGGTCGTGGGAGTGGTGATAGCCGCCGGCCGCTATCCAATAGCCGAGAGGCCATATTGAAATGGGGGTGTCAACCAATATCCGTCAACGGCATTGGTCGGACGGAAGACTGAATGACACGTGATCAGTGAATGGCGGCGGCCATTTTGGAAAGTGGGAGGAGCCAGCAGTGATGATGCGGCCATGACTCAACCGACAAGTCTTTGCAGGAATATTATCTACTTTCCTCTAGTTGTTTATTTAAGCGACCGGATATCGGCATCCTTTGTTTACATTAACTGAGATAAGATATCGGCGGCATCCTTTGAAAGAGTTTGTTTACATTAACAAGATGAGAGAGTATGCAGCTGCACGCTCGAACCGTGGGATAACTTCATTCAAAGTCATATGATTACTATTCGTATTTGTATCTAAGCTGGCTAAGGCACTGTCGGCGACATGGAAGCGGGACGTGTGTGGGATCGGTCAAATGATTGCATCATCCAGTTCTGAGAATTTTGTCGAGTTGGCAGTTTTCGAATTGCGCAGTAGTAAATTGATGTGGGTGATCGATCCCCACCGTCAGCTTCATTCTTCATCTGTCCTCTGAACTGTAAACATCGTTCTATTCAGTGCTCTCTTTCTTGCTCTCTGAGTTTGTGTGTTCGTGCATCTACCAAACATCTAAAAAACGTAAGTTTTTATTTTATTGTTTTACTTTTTTCCTCAACTTTTTTTCTTGTATGCCAAAAGGGTACTTTGAGTTTTTTTCTTCATATATCGAGGGTGGGGGTTTTTTCTATTTGTTTACGGGGAGGGATTGTTTTTTCTGCAAAACATTTTAAGGGATTGTTTATTTATTATAGATGAATCTTGCAGAAATAAACGCTGTTGCGAGCAGTAGCTACAGGGAAACCGTAGCTCTATCAACATTGCCGCTAAACAAGCCTATGCTAATCGAGAAATTGAGAGCAGTCAAAACGAAGTACGGGGACACAATAGTAGCCGATTTGAAAACCAAATCAGTCTTCCTACCAAGGAAGGTATTCGAGGTATTACAACCGAAAATTGACGAGTTCAAACCTCGAGAATATTCAATCATCATAAAACCATCCACGACGAAGATACCAGTCTTTGAATTCATCAAAAACTAGACCATTCATCATCAGCATCAACAAAAACTAAGGCCCCATCCACCACGACGACGACAACTGGACGGCTGTATTCGACTCCATTGAAGGTGAGAGAGAAAAACTATATCTGTATTTTGTTTGTGAAAAAGCATTCATTCTTCTCGTTTTTTTGAATAACCATGAATTCTGAACAAATTGCCGCTCTCAGCGATGAGATGATTATTAAATACAGGGAGGCTCAAAAACTTCTCAAACAAAAATCCAGTCCAATGGAACGCGAATCATGGCTAAAACATTTAACTTATAGTATTAGGCTTTGTACAAAGGGTATCAAAATTTCTGCCAACAGTTCCATCGGAATATTGAGAAAATTGGAAACAAATTTGGGGCATTTAAAAAAATGTCGTGATTTCATTAAACATTTAGGGGTGGAGGGTCAGGGGTTGGCTGTCAGAAAAAATCTAAAAAGCCGAGTTGTTTGGGAAGATTTAAAGTCGACGTTCCGGGGACGAGTTCGTACAGGGGTAATCATAAATTTGACACATAAAGATACCATTCAATTTTTCAAAGACGCCTTCAGCCTTTTCAAACGTAGAATCAATAACATGTTGAAAACATTCCCCATACTAAAGGTTAATACTTGTTTTTGCGGGAATTCGTCAGGATGGGCTTGGATGAGGAAAAACTCGATTTAAAATATTTCAATACTAAAACGAAGTGATTGATAGGGAACAGATTTACAGGGGGGTTCCAGGAATTTTTGTATAAATTGGGAAAAATTGGGGAATTTTAAAGGGTGGGCAACAAAAAATCATAAATCTGGAAGTAAATATCAACCAATCAGGTTTAGGTAAAGGGGGCACATCTTTCATCGAACTTCCACAAGCCATTGCAACGAAAAAGGCTTGTATTAACGTGCGAAATACCGACGATAACAATTGTTTCGGATGGGCAGTCGTGTCAGCTCTGTATCCCGTTGAAAAAGATGCACAGCGTACATCAAAATACCCTCATTGGTCAACCGTTCTGAATATGGAGGGGTTGGAATTTCCCATAACTCTCGGCCAAATATCAAAATTCGAAAAACTCAACGGTATTTCGGTAAATGTTTATATTTTGGAGTTGGTTAATCATCAGCGAAAAACGATGACGGACATACATTTTCACAACTGTACCGACGAGACTAACGAAAGAAAAATTGGCTCGACATGTCAACCTACTCAGATTCAAAATATATTCGGTTAAACTGAATGATTACGAAGCACCGCCGGAAATTGACGAAGACGAACAGACAGACATTAAATTCCACTATTGCTGGATAAAAGACTTATCCCGATTGGTTGGCTCACAAATCAGTAAAGAAAAAATCAAGAAATATATTTGTGATAGGTGTTTAAATTATTTTCGTAGTCTGGAGAGATTAGACAATCATACTGTTGATTGTGAAAAAGCCAATCATTACAAAATTTCCTTCCCAAAATATGACCATGTCGAGTTCAAGGACTTTGTACACAAAGAAATGGTTCCATTTGTGATATATGCTGATTTTGAATCGATTTTGGAACTGTTCACTGATGATGAAACCAAGTCCAAAACAGCGAAATACCAAAAACATATTCCCTATAGCGCAGGCCTATATTTCAAATGCATTATGATGATACTTTGTCATATTACGATAGCCATCGAGGTTTGGATTCGATGGAATGGTTCGCGGAACAATTGAAAACCATAGCCCAATTCGTTGAGGGAAAAATTTTAAAAATCGTCCCCATGTCTGTCAATCCCATGAGAACGGCAGCGGATTCAACTTGTCATATTTGCGAGAAACCTTTTCAAAAAGATCAAATGATTGTAGCCGACCATAATCATTTCACAGGTGCATTTAGAGGATGAGCACATCAAAACCCATGCAATCTCAACTATAAAAAATCCTGTGTGCTCCTCATTGTTTTCCATAATCTTAGCGGCTATGATAGCCATTTCATTATTCGAGATATCGCGAAACGAGGTAGGGTGAGTCTTCTTCCAATAAACAAAGAGAAATATATATCTTTCACACAATACGACGAACAGACAGACATTAAATTCCGTTTCATTGATTCTTTTCGATTCATGGGCGCAAGCCTGGATGAGTTGGTGCGCACGCTCAGAGTGGAAGATCTCTGTAATACAAAGCGCGAATTTCGAAATTTAAACGATGAACAATTTTCACTAATCACGCGCAAAGGGGTATTCCCCTACGACTTTGTGGATTCCATGGAGAAACTCGAGATTACAGCGTTGCAAGATATCGATAAATTCCACAATCAGCTGAACGATTGCGATATCTCCGAACATGAATACCAACATGCCCAGAAGGTGTGGCAATCGTTCGATTTGACAACACTGGGCGACTATTCTGACTTATACATGAAAACCGATATTCTTTTGTTATGTGATGTCTTTGAAAATTTCCGCCAATTAGGTCACAACACTTATCGACTCGACCCCGCTTGGTACTATACCATGCCTGGCTATTCGTGGTCATGCATGTTAAAGTACACAAAGTGTAAGCTGGAGATTATCAAAGATGTCGACATGCTTTTGTTTGTGGAAAAAGGGATTCGGGGCGGTATAAGTCAGTGTTGTAACCGATTCTCTCAAGCGAATAATAAATATATGGGGGAGAGGTATGATCCTCAACAACCCTCCAAATATTTATTATACTTGGACGTGAATAATCTCTATGGATGGGCTATGAGGGAGTATTCACCCTCTGGAGGGTTCAAATGGGTCGAAGATTTCGATAATTTGAACGTTCTGGAGGTGTCGGATACTTCTGATACAGGCTATATCCTCGAAGTCGATTTGGAATACCCTGAAGGAATACATGACGAACATAAAGATTTTCCACTTTGTGCGGAACATCGAACTCCTCCAGGTTCAAAATTACCAAAATTATTGACCACCCTGTACAACAAAGAAAACTATGTCGTACATTATCGAATATTAAAACAAGCTTTGGAAAACGGCCTTCTCCTCAAAAAAGTTTACAGGGTATTGCAGTTCAAACAATCGGCATGGCTGCAACCCTACATTGAATTAAATACAAAATTACGCGCCCAAGCTACAACCACTTTCGGAAAAACAACTATAAATTGGCCATAAACAGTATTTTCGGAAAGACCATGGAAAACATTAGGAAGCACAGAGTGGTGAAAATGGTCAATAAATGGGAGGGTAGGTATGGGGCGAAAAATCTAATAAGTAACCCGAAATTCCACAATCGAACCATCTTCGATGAAAACTTGATGGCTATCGAAATGAACAAATCGGAACTGCTATTCAATAAACCCCTCTATATCGGTATGGCTATTCTAGATATATCCAAAATTTGCGTTTACGATTTTCACTATAAATTCATGTTGGAAAAAATCGAGACCAATCAGTGTAAGTTGATGTACACGGATATGGATTCTCTCATATACGAAATAAAATGCGATAATGTGTATAGAGATTCAATCGGGGAGAACTTGGAAAAATTCGATACGAGCGACTACCCATGCGAAAACTCGTACGGTATTCCGCAGGTAAACAAGAAAATTCCAGGTTTGATGAAAGATGAAGCGAACGGGTGCATCATGACAGATTTCGTCGGACTCCGTTCAAAATTATACACCTATAAAATTCAGGGTGGAAAATGTGTTTAAAAATCCAAAGGAGTCTGATATAATGTTGTGGAAAATAAAATTTCCTTTGGAGACTATGTCGATTGTCTTAGGGATCAGAGGGAAAAATCGACTAGTCAACGATGCATCCGTTCATATGCCCATAATGTTTTGAGTGTTGAACAAAACAAAATCGCTCTAAGTCCATTCGACGATAAAAGAACACTCATCTCCGGGTCGAACGATACACTTGCTTGGGGTCATTATAGCATCATGAATGAATAGCCAACCTCCACCCCAACCAACTTGTATTTGATAATCTTTCTCCAAATTTCCATTTATTGTGTTAGCGTGATAACCGAAAAATGAATGCTTTTTTCCATCACTCTCTGTCTCTCTCTCTCACATAGCCATTGTATATATCGAATCAGCCAATATATTATTATATCCATACAAATATATTCAATCTATTGTTCATACTCAAAAAAAAATTTACCTATAAAATAAGTGTATAATGCCTTTCATTATTCTTCGAATTATGCGGAATCCAGTGGCTTTTCCTACATCGAATTTTTTGCATATAGATTTAAAGAAGAAATTTATTAACATATAATGATGACAATGAGTATTTATTCACCTGTAGGAATCTGGTGTTGCAAAAAACCACAAAGAAAATAATACTTGGTGTTCTAAGGAAATTTGATATCTTCCTGGACAATCTGGGTGCCTTATTCTCTCTCTTAAACACTGCATCAAATATTGAAATGTTTCAGGAAGCACCCTACAAATATTATTTTCAAGAAGACTGTATTGCCTAAGCTTTCCTTACTTACCTGAAATGTTGTTTGAAAATGTCTGGGGTGTAATGATAAACTACATTTTGAATGAAACCCTCTATTTTTGGAATTCTTTCTATAGGTCCTCTAATATTATCAAGAATAATTATTAAATTCATAGAATCCTCCATAGATCCACTAGAGCTCGAGGTACTTGAGCTATCCGATGAATCAGAATCGGTATCGCTCAATATTTCATCTAATAACATTTGATTAATTCCGGCCATCATTTCTCCATGAAAAGAATAGGTTATGTTATAGGTTATGTATTTCGTTTTTCCCTTACTGGCCCGAATCGTTCCGAAAATAATCAGCGGTTCAACATTACTGCCACTGTGAAGCGTTCCGAAATTGGTTACTGTGGCCAGTATTTCCAGTAATATCGGAACATGACCATTGTTTATTTTGTTCACGTTTGATAATAAGTACTATTTAAATGATATTAAGATGCTCACAAAAAAAGAAAAGGTTGAGACTGTATTGTTGGGTGGGGAAAATACTCCAAGCAGACAAGTTACGGACATTTTTAATGCCAGGTATCCTAATCGCAGTGTAAATCACACTACAGTAACCCGTATTTCGAATAAATTTAAAGAAACCGGCAGTATTGATAACAATTTCAAAAAACCTCACACAGCTGCAAAAAAAACCTCGCACAGTTTAAAAGTTATCGAAAATGGTAAGACATCAATCAAATAAATATCGACATCTCTTTCACAACTAACACACATACACAACTAATGGAACAGTAAGTTTACAGAACTGTAGATGGTGGGCTACAGTAAACCCTTATTTCACCATAGAGTGCAAGGACCAATACTCATTTGAGGTAAATGTCTTATGTGGACTGTTAAACAATACTGTAATTTTCACAACAAGATTCATTAACAATTTTAAAACAAATGCCGCGTAGACAAAGAGACAGAATTTGGTATCAGTTAGATGGAGCTGCTGTTCACTGTACTGTAGCAATATGACAATTTTTAAATGAAACATTCAATGGAAAATGGATAGCACGTTACTCAGAGTATCTAATGGCAGCCAGATTTAACCCCAATGGATTTCTCCTTTTGGGGTTTATTGAAGAACGAAGTTTACAAACATCGTCCTTTTAGGAATAGAGAACATTCAAAAACTGTCATTACTAATTGTGTAAGAAGAACCGAACTGTGCATTTTGCGGCAAGGACATCATACTGAGATGTAAAATACTTCTTTTGGAAACATGCTTTTGTTTTCAAAGCGAATATAAGAATTATTTTGCACAAGACAATCCCCAGAAAATCAATGAGTTTGTGCCGAAATATTCATTTTATTTTGATGTTTTGTGATTCGATATTATTCAATATCAAGTTCTTGTTACAATACTGTATAATGTCCGTTCACGTGTGAACACCTGCGAATAGAACTCCTGCTCTCTTATTTAATTTCAATAGTACCATTGCTGTCGTTTGAATTCCAAACATATAATACTAGAGTTTGGATTGTGCTCATTGCATTCGTCCTATTTGCTGATTTATATAACAAGCAAGAAGATTCGAATTTATTCCCAACCTTAAGGAACGGAGGGGTAGCATTACCAGTTTGATCAAACAGTGTGAGATGAGTAAAACACGCAATCTAAGCCAATCAAGCCAACAGAACCAAATAGATGAAAACGCCATGAAGATAATCATAAATAAGGTATGTGCAAAAATTCTTGGGCAAAATTGAAGAACAATTTGATAAAAAATTCGAGATAATGGAATCAAAACTAAATTTATTATGCGACAAGTTTGGGGCCTTGGAAGGAGCGTAAAGAAAAATGAAAAGAAAATTATGGAACTTGGAAACCAAATTGATGAACTAGATCAAAATCAACAGAAAAAAATACTGAGATTCGTGGGTATTAATGAAAGCGAGAATGAAAAACTAGTGTCGACTGTTATCAACATAGTAAATACTACGTTGAAAGTGAAATGTACAATAGCAGATATCAGTAACGTATACAGAGTAGGAAAATCTAACGCTGAAAAAATCTAGAACTGTATTAGTTGAATTTGTGTCTTACTTGAAACGTAACGAAATTATCAGGGCCAGGAAGCTATTGAAGAATTCGGGAATCTTCATCAATGAAGATCTAACTGCAATGAGATACAAACTGTTACAACTTGCAAGAAAGAAATATGGAGTAAGTGATGTTTGGACCAGAGGAGGACGTTTGTATGTCAGAGAAAATAAATTGGTTAAACTCATCCAGCACGAAGAAGATGTCAGTATTTGATCAGAGTGGTCGGACTATAGATATCTTTTATTATAATATATATTTGATCTTTTTATGTATAGGTTCTAAAAATAGGTATGCTTTTTTCATCAAATCGGTTTTGAAGATAACTACAGTAAAACAGGATTTTTTTTCTCTGACTACCAACGTTTGTATTATCACGGATTTGAAATGGAATACATTTAGATATGCCTTTTCTTGTTTCTTCTTTTATGAGAGCATTTAGGAGTTTCTAACCAAATGAACGAACTAAATGTTTATTACCAAAATTGCAGGGGTTGAATACCAAAACAACAGAATTAAAAAAAAAAAAGTCGCAAGAATTGTACTTGATAGAAACCTTGATTTACACAGAAAACAAGGGGTGGCGGAGTATTTATAGCTTGTAAAAAAAGATATAAGATTTTGAAAGTGAAGAATTGTACTGATTTCGAAGCACTTATTGTTCAAATCAGAATAAAAGGTAACGTTAAACGAGTTTTTGCTTGTGTTTATATTCCTCCCAAAAGTTTGGTAAACGTATATAAGGCATGTTTTGAATTCTTACAAGATTTTATAGAAGATATGAATCAAGTATATATCCTAGGAGATTTTAACATACCAGAAGTTGAAGGCACGTCTACAAAATTCAACCGGAGCCAAAATTCGAGTGTTTTATTTGATTTCATGAATTTCAATTCTTTTTCTCTATTCAATGGAATAACTAACTTACAAAATGGGACTTTGGATTTGGTAATCAGTTCCGACCAAAATTCATGTGAAGTTTCTAGAGAACCATTACCACTTGTTAAAGAGGATATTTTCCATCCAGCATTGGAAATGAAAATCACTATTCAACATGCGTTTATGAAAGATCCTGAATACTCCCCTAAAGAAATAACACTTAATTTCAAAAAAGCGGATTTTTTGGTTATGACTGAATTATTCAGAGAAGCTAGTTGGGAAAACGTTATCAATCAGACGGATGTAAATATAGCCTTAGATAATTTTTATATTACCGTTAATAATATATTTAGCTTTTGTGTACCAAAATTTGTGTTATATAAAGAATATAAAAAATATCCACGTTGGTACACGAAAGAAATAAAAGAATTACTGAAAGGGAAAAATTGCTATAGAAAACTGAAAAATGTGTCGGATCACTACAATAACAAGTATATAGAAGTCAGAAGATCTCTGAAATCTTTGATAAGAATAGAAGAAAAAAAGAATATTAAAAAAGTAGAGGAAAACTCGATATCTGATGTAAATTGTTTTTGGAATTATGTTAACGCGAAAAGAAAGCATAGTACCAACGTGGATACTTTTAAATTCAGAGGAAATAACATATTGACTGGGGACACGGCTGAAAGATTCGCAGAATTTTTGCTAGTGTTTATAGTACAGATAGTTCAAAATATGCAGATCATTTTGAAGATGGTTTAAGCTGGGTGAACGATACATTCAATATAAATGTCATAGAAAAATCTGATTACAGAGAAGCTATTAAAAAGCTTTAACCGAAAAAAGCTGCCGGTATCGATGGTATCCCACCATACGTATTGAAAGGTTGCCAGGAGTGGCTAAAATCTCCTTTATTACATATTTTTAATTTGATTATTAAAACATCTCATTTTCCTACTCAGTGGAAAACCTCAATCTGTACTCCAATTCATAAATCGGGAGATAAAATGGATATAGAGAATTACAGAAGTATCTCTCTTATGTGTGCACCTTCTAAGCTTTTTGAGCAAATTATCTACTGCAAATTATATAATCATGTAGAAAATGTAATAGCTGACGAACAACATGGCTTCATGAGCAAAAAATCCATAAATACCAACTTATTTTTATTTACTAACTATGCCAACGAAACATTAGAGAAAAAACAACAACTCGATACTATATTCACAGATTTTAGCAAAGCGTTCGATCAGGTAAACCATGACTGTCTACTGCAAAAACTTAACAAATATGGCTTTTCGAAAAATATGTTGAAGATATTTATAAGTTATTGGAGGAATAGATATTGTGTGATAAAACACAGTGCCACAGGGATCTAACTTAGGGCCTTTACTCTTTCTCTTGTTTATAAACGATCTTCCGACAGTTATCAAATACTCCAAGTGTCTACTGTTTGCTGACGATTTGAAAATATTCAAACAAGTACTAACAGTTAGAGATTGTGTGGCACTTCAGAAAGATATCGATAGTATAATTGAGTGGAGTATCAATTTCAAATTGAACTTTAATATTGGTAAATGTTCTGTCATTACTATAACGCGTCAAAAAAATCCCATTAATTTTGATTATAGAATGCACGATGAATCATTGAAGAGATGTACGGAGGTGAAAGATCTTGGAGTAAAATATAACAATAGACTTTCCTTTTCTCCTCACATTGAAAGTATAACTAAATCAGCAAACAAAATGCTTGGATTCATAATAAGACAGACATCTCCTTTTATCAACATAAGAACCATGAAAATTCTCTATTATTCATTAGTACGACCAAAATTGGAATTTGCTTCTATAATTTGGCATGGAGAATATCAAACACTGCTCCAAAGACTAGAAAAAATTCAAAACAAATTCCTGGGATATCTGTATTTTAGAAGACACCATATTAGACCGGACTATAATACAGCCCGATCAACTCCCGCTTAGGCAAAAATTCAAGATTTATTCTCTGGGCAGTCGGAGAACTCTTTTAATAATATTATTTCTATATAAAAATTTTGAACAACTTAAAAATTCTCCTGAAATTGTGTCATTAATTCCATTCAACGCTCCCTTTAAGACGCACTCGAACCCAAACAATGTTTCATATACCTTCAGTTTCAAATCCCGAGGGCTCCTTCATAATCATGTCGCACGGCCAATAATATCAACTCGCTAATCACATTAGACTGAATTTAACAAAATAATAGATTTCGAAAACTAAACTGGGTTATATAAATAATGTATCTGTAGAAGTTTTGACATTCAGCCCCTCGAACCCTAGGTTAATTTTGTTCATGATTTAGAATATTTAGTTTATTTTAGTTAAGTTCGCATGTGTGCCGTATACATTGCTAATTTACAGGCACTAGTCATGTAATTAGGTCGATAGGCCTGTATGGATATTATTCAATAAATAAATAAATAATTTTGAGCAATTTTCGGTGTTAACAAAGAATAAAAATCACTTTACAGCAAAAACTTGGAAAATTATTTTGCTTAAAAAAAAAAATTACCTTGGTTAACACAATAGTTGTGAAATTTGTAATATTACAGGCTTTTCAAATAAACCGTCGTATACAGGATGTTGTCTATTTATCGTTCTAGCAAATTTT
>JAFIRS010006448.1:0-37086 GCA_018342105.1 Gonioctena quinquepunctata
TGAATGGACAAATGAGCGTTTGATATCAGTTCGCTCAACTCGACCGAAAGTAAAAAAAAATTTCCCTTTTGCCAAAAGTGGAGGTTTCTGGATAACGGGAAAAAAGAAGATATGTTCTTGTAAAGAAAAATTTTCCCATTTTTAATCGCATTGCTAATTTATTACAACATATCGGTATTAACGTCCGAAAAAGATGTTGGGACAATGGGGCAAATGAGACCATCCGTCGAGCTTATAACATCTATAGGTACGACGGCGATATTGTTACGTTCTGTCTCGCTTCCCGCCAGGCTCTCTGGACCTTGGTTTGGTATTTTTCCCGTACTGATGAGGGCCAGAAGCCTGAAACTGGTATGTGGATTGTTAGGCGTACACGACGTGAATTAAAACAATCGAGCTTATCAGAAAGAAACATTTGCGATCAATATCCATTATTGGAAGTTTGCATGGATTTTCAGGTGATGTTGCAGGAAAGTAGTTGTTTTTCCCTGTGGTCCACCAAAAGACACCTTTTTTTAATTTATATTGAATTTTTGTGAAGATGACTTTGGTTTTCTTTCTATTCATTCATTCCACTTCCTTGGCTTTCTTCCTTCTGAAACATAGCTGGTCGAGCACCTGCTTCTACCGAGAAGGAATATTTTATTTAGTTTCCCATCGAGGTAGGAGGAAAATTGGGTATTCTTTTTTGAGACTAGGTACCACCGGTTAAAGTTTTTTCCGGCGTACCTATAGATGTTATAAGCTCGAAGGCGATATTGTTTACGTTATGTCTCCTTCAGCCAGAGCTCTCTGGACCTTTGGCTGGTGACTACTTCTTACTGATGGGGCCAGAAGCCTGGGGAAAACCGGTGCGGATTGTTAGGCGTACACGACGAATTAAAACAATCGGCTTATCAGAAAGAAATTTGCGATCAATATCCTTTATATGGAAGTTTGCATGGATTCCAAGGGGAATATCATTCAACGTTCTGCGTGGTATTTCTAGAAGCAGTTTTTCTCACC
Source organism: Gonioctena quinquepunctata (assembly GCA_018342105.1). Lineage (NCBI taxonomy): Eukaryota > Metazoa > Arthropoda > Insecta > Coleoptera > Chrysomelidae > Gonioctena > Gonioctena quinquepunctata. Next base: position 1,006 of record JAFIRS010006448.1, read on the forward strand.
TGTGGTCCACTATAAAAACACCTTTTCAATTTATATTGAATTTTGTGAAGATGACTTTGAGTTTCATTTCTATTCATTCATTCCACTTCCTGGCTTTTTCCTTCTGGAACATATATGGTCGAGCAACTGCCGCTTCTACCGAGAAGGAATATTTTATTCAGTTTCCTATCGAGGTAGGAGGAATGTATGGAGTGCTTTTTGACACTAGGTACCACCGGTTAAAGTTTTTTTCCGGCTACCTATAGATTTATGAGCTCGACGGCGATATTGTTTATTTGTCTCGCTTCAGCCAGGCTCTCGGACCTTTGGCTGGTGACTACTCCTACTGATGAGGCCAAAAGCCTGAAACCGGTATGCGGTTGTGGCTTACACGACGTGAATTAAACAAATCGGCTCATCAGAAAGAAACATTTGCGATCAATATCCATTTATATGGAAGTTTGCATGGATTTTCGGGGGGAATATCATTCAACGTTCTGTGGTGGTATTTGCTGGGAAAGTGGTTGTCTTGCACCTGTGGTCCACCATAAAACACCTTTTCAATTTGTTTGAATTTTTGTAAGATGACTTTGAGTTTCTATTTCTATTCATTCATTCCACTTTCCCCCGGCTTTCTTCCTTCGAAACATATAGCTGGTCGAGCAACTGCCGCTTCTACCGAGAAGAATCTTTCATCCCGTTTCCTTTCGAGGTAGGGAGAAAAAGTATGAGGGGGGCTTCTTTCTGTCACTAGTACCACCGGGTTTAAGTTTTCTTTTGGGCGTACCTATAGATGTTATAAGCTCGACGGCGATATTGTTTACGTTGTGTCTCGCTCCAGCCAGAGCTCTCTGGACCTTCGGCTGGTGACTATTCTGTACTGATGAGGGCCAAAAGCCTGAAACCGGTATGCGGATTGTTGGGCGTACACGACGTAAATTAAACGCAATCGAGCTCATCAGAAAGAAACATTCGCGATCAATATCCATTTATATGGAAGTTTGCCTGGATTTTCAGGTGAATATCATTCAACGTTCTGCGGGTTTTGCTGGAAAGTAGTTGTTTTCCCCCTGTGGTCCACCATAAAAACATCTTTTTTAATTAATTGAGTTTTGTGAAGATGACTTTTTGGGTTTTTCATTTCTATTCATTCATTCCCTTCCCGGCTTTTTTCCCTGAAAATATAGCTGGTCGAGCAACTGCCGCTTCCACCGAGAAAGGGAAATTTTTATTCAGTTTCCATCGAGGTAGGAGAAAATGGAGTGCTTTTTTTGTCACTTAGGTACAACCGGTTAAAGTTTTTTTTCCGGCGTACCTATAGATGTTTTAAGCTCGACGGCGATATTGTTCCGGGTCTCGCTTGCCGGACCTCTGACCTTTGGCTGGTGACTACTTCGTACTAATGGGGAAAGCCTAAACCGGGGGGGATTGTTAGGCGCACGACGTAAATTAAACACAATCGGCTCATCAGAAAGAAACATTTGCGATCAATATCCATTTATATGGAAGTTTGCTAATTTCGGTGAATATCATTCAACGTTCTGCGTTTATTGCTGGGAAAGTAGTTGTTTCACCATAAAACATCTTTTCAATTTATATTGAATTTTTGTGAAGTTGACGAGTTTCATTTCTATTCATTCATTCCACTTCCTTTGGTTCTCTTCCTTCTGAAACATAGCAGGTCAGAAACCGTCCTTCCACCGGGAGGGAAACTTTCATTCAGTTTCCTATCGAGGTGGGAAATGTATGGAGTGCTTCTTTCGTCACTAGGTACCACCGGTTAAATTTTCTTTCCGGCGTACCTATAGATTTATAAGCTCGACGGCGATATTTTCACGTTGGTCTCGCTAGGGGCTCTCTGGACCTTTGGCTGGTGACTCCCGTACTGATGAGGGAAAAGCCTGTAACCGGTATGCGGATTGTTAGGCGTAAAGACGTAAATTAAACCAATCGAGCTTATCAGAAAGAAACATTTGCGATCAATATCCCATTTATATGGAAGTTTGCATGGATTTTCAGGTGAATATCATTCATCGTTCTGGTATTTCAGAAAGTAGTTTGTTCTTCACCGTGGTTCACCATTGAAACACCTTTTTCAGTTTATTTGAATTTCGTGAAGATGACTTTGAGTTTTCATTTCTATTCATTCATTCCACTTCCTTGTCTTTCTTCCTTCTGAAACATATATTGGTCGGCAACTCCCTTCTACCAAGAAGAAATCTTTTATTAAGTTTCCTATCGAGGGGAAATGTATGGAGTGCTTTTTTTTTTGTCACTAGGTACCACCGGTTGAAGTTTTTTTTTTTCCGGCACCTATAGATTTTATGCTCAGGCGATATTGTTTACTTAGCCCCGCTTCAGGAGCCTCTGGACCTTTTTGGGTGGTGACTACTCCGTACTGATGAGGGCCAAAGCCTGCCTTTCAACGTTTCGCGTGGTATTTATCAGAAAGAAACATTTGCGATCAATATCCATTTATATGGAAGTTTGCATGGATTTTCAGGTGAATATCATTCAACGTTTCGCGTGGTATTTGCTAGGAAAGTAGTTGTTTTTCACCTGTGGTCCACCATAAAAACACCTTTTTCAATTTATATTGAATTTTTATGAAGATGACTTTGAGTTTCTCATTTCTATTCAAATTGAGAATACTTATCTTCAGTTTTTCCCAAAAAATATTCCAGACCTTTACTCTCATCTAAGTGGAGTATTATGAATTTGAGGTTGGGTTCGTTTGTCAGTTGATCTGTCAAAACAATCATATGCAAGAAAGTAACATATCAGTGAATCCGCGACATCGATTCAATCAAATGATATGATGAAGGAAAAAATGGAGTTATCGGTCTCATTCTGACTCACTCGTTACTATGTTTCCGATTCTCCCAACATCAAAAAATGTTCAAGAGGTTGACACATATTCCGATATGTTGTAAGAAATTAGCATTATGAGATTAGTGCACATAGAAAATAATGTCTCTACTAAGGACATATCTTCAGTTTTTCTCAATTATCTCAGAAAACTCTACTGTCAGGCACATGGAATGTTATGACTTTAAGGTTGAGGACCGATGTGCCGAACTGATGTCTAACTTCAAATTAGCTCGTTGATAAACCTCGATTAGTATACCAAGTTTCAGGAATTTTGGAGAAAACAAATTGAATATTAATTTTTTTGTTCTTTCGACACCCTGACATACCTTGATAAAAACTTTTCACCTCGAAATGAGGTGAGGAATATGTAGTCGGAGATTGTCGGTCTTATTCTGACTGACCCTGTATATAATTGGTAATATACATATGTATATATATATATATTTATATTTATATATATATATATATATATATATATATATATATATATATATATATATATATATATATATATATATATATATATATATATATATATATATATATATATATATATATATATATAAAAAACAGTGGGGAATAACGGTGATCTTCAGTCAGCACAAGTGTTGAACTATGAAAAACTCTTTAATACGTTGGACCGAGCTTTCGTTTCAATATTGAAACTTCTTCAGGGTCCTAAAATATGTAAATTACATTATTGAAAACAAAAATACTTGGAATGAAGGAAGTACTTACAGTAATCTGAGTGGTTGATTAATGAACATTAAAAAACGTAAAATATGTAAATATTTGTCGGAATGGTGTTATATCTTTGACGTTTCGAGTGACATTGAAGGATTTGAAGTGACAACCTATGAATAATCGTCAAAAAAATATAAAATATGTAGTGGGTGTGTTAATTTTTTTATTATATTCTTTGAGAATCATCAGTTTTAATCCATTTGTAAAAGATAACTATAGATTTTGCTAAGATTTTCGATATCGGTTTTTTTGTTCATATTTTGATTGGATTTATTAATTTCAATCATTTTATCAGTTTACCTCCTACTATAAGGGACGTATCGATTTCAAAACTTTTGTTTGATATCGAATCACTGATAAGTGGATTCAATAATGAGAAAAAAGATATTTTCAGAGCAAAATTAACAAATATGGTTACTAACTTTTTTCAAAAACCCCAAAGAAATGAAAAAACACTCAATTCTCTTTATAAAAAAACCGAAGAATTTTTCAAAAACCATCCTAATCTTATTTTAACGAAATCAGATGAAGTAATGTAACAGTCATTTTAGAAAAACCTGAATATATAAATAAATCTCATGATATCCTTGATGACGAAAACTCTTACACCAAATTAAATAGAGATCCTACCTCAACCATTGAACAAAAAGCAAATAAATTCATTTCAGAACTGAAAAAAGCAAAAATGATCACCAAAATACTATGGTTCACCCAAAATTCATAAACCAATCATGAAACTCAGACCTATCATTTCATCTATTGATGCACCCAATAGCAAAATATCTAAATTATTCACAGACATCCTCACAGATGCATATGACTTCGAGAATAAGTTTTATGCTGAAGATTCTTTTGAGTTTTCTAAATTCATCAACGAAAAACAACTTCCACAAAGCTATGTCTTGATAAGCCTAGATGTTGTTTCCTTATTCAGTAACATACCGATAGAATTGGTGTTGGAAAGTATAACTAAAACTGGAGTAAAATAGAAGAATACTGCAATATTTCACAAACAAAATTTTTAGAAATCATTCAATTCATATTCAAATCTAGTTTCTTTTCGTTCGAAGGAAATTTCTACAAACAAATTCTTGGAACACCTATGGGAGCTACCATCTCACCAATCATTGCTTCGTATGTAATGGATGACCTTTTCGAAGAAATATTACCACAATTGACGTTTAGAGTTCCATTTAAAAAAAATTTTGTAGATGATATTATATGTGCCGTACCAATGGATAAATCCGATGAAATTTTAAGAAAAGTAAATAACTACAACAAAAATTTACAATTCACAATTGAATTTGAAAAAAATAAAAGTATTCCGTTTTTAGATACTAGAATAATTCGTAGAGAAAACAATTCACTAATCACAGATTGGTATATAAAACCAACAAACTCTGAAAGATACATAAACTATCATTCCTTCCACTCAAAAAGAATGAAAATTAATTTGATTTTTTGTATGAAAAAAAGAATCGAGATGTTGGTTCATCCTTCATTAAAAAACAAAAATTTTAAAATTTCAGAAATATTTTACTAGATAATTTACCCCAAAAACTTCTTAACAGAATTATTTTCAATACCAACTCTGATAGACAAATTAATAATGATGACACAAATGATCAAAATTCAGAAAATAATAATGAAAGGATAATTTATTTTTCAATTCCTAATATAGGAATTCTATCATAAAATATAATCAAATTATTCAAGAATGAAAGTAACATAAAAATTTCACAGAAAAATATCAAGACTATTGGAAATTTAAATACGAGGTTGAAAGATCCCACACCAGATTTGAAGTGATATAAGACTCAACAAGAAATCATGTGCATTAGCTCAACATGCTATTGAAACAGGCCATAAAATATCATTCGAGGAAGCACAAGTTTTACATTCAGAAAAAAATTTCTCTAGAAGATTATTTCTTGAAATGATTGAAATTAATAAATCCAATCGAAATATCAACAAAACAACAGATATCGAAAATCTTAGCAAAATCTATAGTTATCTTTTACAAATGGATTGAAACTGATGATTCTCAAAGATTATAATAAAAATATTAAAACACCCACTACATATTTTAAATTTTTTTGACGATTATTCATAGGTTGTCACTTCAAATCCTTCAATGTTACTCGAAACGTCAAAGATATAACACCATTCCGACAAATATTTACATATTTTAAGTTTTTTTTTTTTTTAAGTTGATGTTCATTAATCAACCACTCAGATAACTTAAGTACTTCCTTCATTTTAAGTATTTTTTTCTCAATAATGTAATTTACATATTTTAGGACCTGAAGAAGTTTCAAAATTGAAACGAAAGCTCATCCAACGTATTAAAGAGTTTTCATAGTTCAACACTTGTGCTGACTGAAGATCCCCGTTATTCCCCACTGTTCATACCAATTTTCAGTCGTTATTTCTATATATATATATATATATATATATATATATATATATATATATATATATATATATATATATATATATATATATATAATTAAAATAAAATGGGATAACGAAATAACGGGAACACGGGATAACAGAAAAACGGGAAAATGGAAAATTGGGATAACAAAAAAACGAATAAACGGGATAAGAGGTAAGCGGCATAAGGGGGAAACGGGATAATTGAAAACGGATAACGGAAAACGGATAACGAGAAAATGGGAAACAAATAAACGGGATAAGAGGAAGGAAAGGGGAACGGGATAAGGAAAAATGAGACGACGGGAAAACGGGATGAGGGGAAAACGGGATAACGGGAAGCAGTCAAAAGCATAACCTAGATGAAACAAGACAAAGAAAAACATGGGAAAAAAGAAATTCTACGCGGATGAGAGTTTCCAATTGTTTTTTAGGAAATATTGAAATTTAGACAAGACAACGTTTATCGAGTCAGCTAGTCAATTAATAGAAATGAAATACAAGACAACATTTTAACTTTTTTCTGTTCTCTATACATGAGAGCTCATACCAAAACACATTTGGCCTGAGAGGATTGAAGAATGTAGGAAATACCTGTTTTATGCATAGCATGATCCAGGGTCTCTCGAACACCAAGGTTTCGTTGGAATTTTTCAAGAATGGTTTTTGTATGGAGGATTTGAATACTACTACATCAAGAATGAAAGGAAATTTAGTGAAATCTTTTATATCTTTGATGAAAAATATCTGAGTCCTGTTTTCGAAAAAGGTGATACTCACATTCGTCGTCTATTCAGAAATTTTGCTCCTTCCTTCGATCATAACGTCCCAGCAGATTCGGAAGAATTTCTAAGATACCTTCTGGTTAGGTTTACTATGAAGATGTAAAACAAGGCGAGTGCAGAGATTCATCCATCACCACACGATTTTGTTATTACGAATGATAATCAGAAAGCGTCCATTTCTTGGACAAGATATCTGTCTACTCATAATTCCAAAATTGTGAATACATTTGCTGGTCAGCTGAAGTCTATATTGTGATGTACTTTTTGTAATTACTGCTCCGTTACTTTTGAACCTTTCTGGGTATTTTCAATTCCTATTCCAGATTTGCCAAACGAAGTCGTGAATTTAACACAATGTATTGAACTGTTAACAGAAGAGGAGACTTTGACTGACGATGCGAGCCCATACTGTTCAACTTGTGGAATGAAAAGGGAATTTAAAAAGATTATTCGTATACAAACATTTCCAAAAATTTTAGTTATACATTTAAAACGTGTTTCTTCGACTGATGACAGAAAATTGGACAATGTGATTAATTTTCCCATACAAAATTTGAATTCCTGCTCAGGATGGAATGAATACTCTTTATAATATCTACGCCATATCTAATCATTGCGGCAGCATCTCCAATGGACATACGGCATATTGTAAACACCCTTATTCTAATTGTTGGCACCTCTTCGATGACTGTCGTGTATTCTCCAAGATTGATTCTCTCAACTCCAAGGGAGCATGTGTCCTTTTCTATGAGAAAGTTGATGATCTGATTTCTGATGGTGTTGTGGGTTTTTCCGGGTTTTCCTCCAACTGAAACAGCAAATGCGCCATCACTTCGAGTCCCGGACTTCAATCAAGATTTTCATCTTGATATTATTTTATATTTGAAACTTTGCTTTCGAACAAGGATGAATACAATGAAAACCTTAATAATTTAAGAATCAAAATATGAAAATTGAACAATGCAATGTACAAACTATTCATAATTCATGTACGAAACCAAAAATAAAAATCCCTGCAAAATCAGATGTAGTGAACAGTATTTCCTGACAGTATTGTTATATCAATATCTTCTAGAATGAGTGAAAATAATATGAAACATACAATGGATCATGAGAATATCAAAGTACTATGCACCGAGAGCAATTATCACGAACGAATCTTCAAATAGATTTATTTTAAGAACAATGATGTCAATAAAACAATAAAACTGGTGTAAACAAAGTCATCATAATGGATATCTTACAATTAGAACACAATTTCTTCATCATTAACTATCAGTAGTTTGTTGCAAATATGAGTTCCAGATATTCAATTGTTCCCGTCAGATCACAGTTGGCAGTGACATTGGTAACCCTTATTTCCCAACTCAGATCATCATAAGATTTCGAACTTGATTCAGTACTTTTAATTTTTTTCTCACATAAAAAATAATTTAAAGAGAATTGAAATAACAAAGAAATTAGCACACTTGTAGGTCGTCTGTCATGGTAAATGGGTGTTTTTCCAATATTTAACAATTTCATCACATTCACAATAGTTATTTGTGCAACCAGTTGAAAAAAGCACTATTTTTCGTAATGAGCAAATTTCTGCGGAATGAGCGATGCGAGTTCCGCAAAAGAAAGCGAGTTACAAAAAATTAGGGTTTACCAACGTGTTTCACACACAATTTTTCCTAATTTTGATATAATATGATCATCTTTAATTCAAGTTGAAGATATAAAAAATATATATTTATCAAACTGAAGAAGACGCTAAAAATAAAAAAATAATTTTAATATTCAACGTCTATGCTTTTTGTTTATGTATCTTTGAGAAACATAATACTTTTAGAGTAAGATCCCAGAGCCGGCAAACCTACGTCATTTTAGCAGAGCTGAAATTTTTAGTATGAATAGTGTGACATGTAGTTGAGAACGTTCGCGTACTTGCTAGCTTGGAAGCGGGGCCCTGTTACAGGAAGCAGGTACAAAAGTACATAAAAAACTTTCTTACTTACATTAAACTATGGTAATGGGTTTGGCAATAGCCGAGCGGTCTAAGGCGCGAGATCTAAGCTCTGGATCTCAAAAAGTTTGCAAGGGTTCGAATCCCCACGCCTGACGATTTTCTTCAATTTTTCAATTCGAAATTGAGAAATGATCTGTTTTGGGATGAATATTCAAATTGAAAAAACAAATCATTTCTCAATTTTGATGGGACAAATGAAAAAGAAAATCGTCAGGCGTGTTCTCATCCTTGGAGAGACTTCCATGGAAAAAATGGGAATTTATGCTGCATAGAAAAATACGTTGTCAACTGGGGTCAATAACACCAATTGTTCAAATTATTTTATAAATATTTATAGTTAGTTTTCACCTACATATATTATGCATTGAATTCAAATAAAATTTTATCTTCATAATATGTACAGAGAATATATATATATATATATATATATATATATATATATATATATATATATATATATATATATATATATATAAATATATATATATATATATATATAATTACCATGAAGAAGTACTTCAAGTAGTTTAGCCTTGAAATTATAACAAATTTTTCACTGAATCTTTTGCAACTGGTGGTGAAATTTCCTTTCCCTACAACTGCTATGAAAAGTAGCGTATTTCTCATAGCCTACTTGATTTCAAAACCATGTAGTGCTCATACTGTGAGAAATATTTTTTCTCAAGGCACTTTGCCCACACCACATACATTCATATGGAGAATCAACAAAAATCGACAAAATCTGAGTTGGCTACTGTTCAGCTTTATATAGTCATCACAGCTGTCAGATCATAGAAGTTTCTTGAATTCTTAAGGTAGTTTTCATTAGTGAGTTGATGAAAATCGCAATTTCTATTGGATATTATTTTAGTAAGACATATACCTATTTATAATATATAATATGGATACTGACAGTAGTGATGATTTTGATAATACTCCGCCAGAGATATTGGAAAAAGCTGCAAAAGTAACGTTAGATTTGTTGCCGGAAATGTCAAAAAAAAAGTGTATGGATTGGCATACAAAACAATCATGGAATGGAAAAGAAATACAAAAATAAAATCTTTTTCGGAAAGTGTACACTTTGGTCACAATATTCAATGTTGCGGAGTACTATCAGTATAAAAAATAACATTGATATATCCACGTGTCAGAAATTACGTTCATTTTTGAAAAGAAAGTCCGACAATTACGTTCCCATAAAATCAAACATATTGACAGCAGACCAATTGCAGAGATTCTCAAACGAAGCTCCAGACAAGGAATATCTACTAATAAAGGTAAGTCGATTTAGAGAAGGAACTATTTTTAGAATTTATTTCGCTTTTTTCCTCGCATTAACATAGCTTTTTGTAATTAGTGAGTTTTTTAGTTGATAAAAAGAATTAGATCATTATTAAAATTTCGGTTTCAAAATCTGCTATATAAATATATATATATATATATATATATATATATAAATATATATATATATATATATATATATATATATATATATATATATATATATATATATATATATATATATATATATATATATATATATATATATATATATATATTGTTATGTTATGAAAAACCAGTTATAAATTTTAGAAAGAAAAAACCCACAAAAAGAATAATTACTAAATAGTTAATAATTTCAAGAGATTGTTTTTGAATAACTTTTGAAATTCTATTTACTTTATATGCCTATGTATGATATGGAAAAATAGAAATGTCAAAATACTATAACACAATCAATTTCATACACTGTCATAATGATTATAACCCATAATTGGTCAAAAGACAACAAAAAGTCTGAATTTACAAAATTTTCATGAATAAAAAGTGATCAACACATTCATAAATTTCAAACATACAGTATATGAAATTGTAGCTAACTAAAAGTAGCCAATGTCAAAACAGCAAACTTCTTGATGACAATAGCCGATCAGGGAACAGATGGTCATATGTAAAATTGGAAATTGGAGAAAATAAGCAATTATTATTGAAATTTGTACATAGTAATAAGAATGGAAAAATAGATGTATATATAAATCATATAAGATGAACCCAAACAGTGAAATGTGACAATGTGGTGCGCGAATTCAAAAATTCAAATGAAAAAGAAGAAGGAAAATTGGTATCTAGGTGACAACAAACAAAGCCACAAAGGAGATCGAAAATAAATTTACAAGGGAATGCCACGCAACATTTTGGGAGAAAGAAAAATGGAATAATTCCAACATTAGGAGAATAAAACCAATATTACCTCAATTATACAACATATCCAAGTATCCAAAGCTGATTTCTGCATCTGTATAGTTCCTTATTTATGGTATTGGAGTTCCTGATAGCGATTAGAGAGAGAAGGTATCCAGTTTCAGGGTATATCTTGAACACCACAGTTCCAGCCAGGTATAAAAACTTCAATAGTGCATATCCTGTCCTGCACTATTTCACAAATAACGTATCTAACATCTGAAGAACTTTATTTCACTTTACTTTGAACCATAAAAGGAAACTTCACTCTCAAGGAAAAAGTGAGGTTCTGTCTATCTATCCATGATTTGATTTTTATGATTATATGTGAATATTTGTAGATTCACATTAGAATAAGTTATTTCTCGTAGGCCAGGTAAAATTAAGTCTTCCTGAATAAAGGAAATAATGGCTTTTTGATACTTTGTTGTTTGCTTTCTTACAATGATCAACAATCATATGAATGACCATTGAATAAATTGAAATTAGACAGCAGTGGCCAGTGGCTCTATTGCCTGAACCGGCTATCTGAGATAAGAGGCGTACCAACTGTTGCTTAGCCGTGGTGAGGAAAGTGATAACAATTGGCAGCAGCGTGACCAAGAGAACAGTGACGTTCGCTAGCAATTATCATTATAGCATACAATACATATACAGGGCGGAAATATCTATCTAAATCATATCAATTTGGCTCACAAAGAACAGCCAAAAGAGAACAGTGACGTTCGCTAGCAATTATTATTACATCATTATAAAATATATTATACAGGGCGAAAATATCTATCTATATCATATCAATTTGGAAAAATAGCCAAAATTATTAGCTATCTTCATAGATAAAAACAATTTCATTTTTGCAAATATCAAAGCATTACAAGTGGCGCCCAACGTGGGGCGATAAAAGGCAAAAAAAGCGAGTAAGGGCAAGTAAAGGAAAAATATTATTCCTTAATAACACTGGGTGAACAGTAGCAATTGGCATTTTGACGTGGTAATGTGGTGAATAGAAAATGGATTTAAGAGATGGTAAGAAAGTTGGTTTGGAAGAAAGTGCAGAAGGTAGAGAGAGGGGTGATCAGGAACAAGGAGAGAGTAGTAAGGTGAGAGAGATAGAAATAAAGAGTGAGAGTACACAAATGGTTTTGACAGAGAGTAGGTTTCAGACAATGATGGAGCTTATGGTAAAACAAATTAAGGAAAAGTTAAGAAAAATAATAAAGAAAATTTAAAAAAAAAAAAATTAACCTTAAACAAGTGATGAGCAAAATAATAAGGAATTTGAGGGAATAATTATACAAAAAACAGATGATAGTAATAATTTATTAGAAAAAAATGATACACAAATACAAAATATAAAAATGAATTTTGATCTCAAAAATAATGAACTTATAGATAATATAAATATGAACAACAAAAAAGTTTTGTTGCAAAAGGGTAAAGTAAAGAATAAAGTAAAAATAATGAAAATATATGACATAATAATGGCGAAAATGAATTATGAATTGCAAAAAGGGAAAGAAAATGATAAAATAATATTAATGCAAATAAATGACATTCACAGGGCGAATAAAACTTTTGAAATGAAGCAAAGCAATACAAATAAAGAAATAATAATAATAATAGATAGTAAAATGTTAAATATAAAAATAGGAAAAAATGGAAATAAATATAACTTTCGAAAACAAGAAATAGTTGAGAGTATTAAAATGAGAATAATTGAAAATGGTAACAGAAAATTTCAATTGAAAATTTTTGAAATAAAATGTAGGGTTGCAGTTACAAAACAAGCAAGATTCCATAGGAGGAGAGACAAATAATAAAAAATGAAAATTTAGGAAATAAATTGTAGGTTAACAAATTTGATAGGTAAGTTAGGAATAAAAAAGGAAAAAAGTTAAAAAAAAAATTTAATAGATAGGTAGGATTTCAGAAACATTTGAATAAAATAAAATAAGATGGAAAACGAACATAAAGAAAAATATATAATAAGAGAAAAATTAGAAAAAAAAAAAGAAAAATTAATGAAAATATAATAAAAAAATAAAAAAAAAAAAACAATGTGAATTTTGAAGAAAAATTAAAAGAAATGAAGATGAAAATATTTTGTGTATAAAATGAATGTATGTGAGAAATGATAATAATAATAATACTAAAGAAGTATATTATAAGAAATATGATGATGATGATAAAGGTATATTGATAAATAATATGAAGGTTTATTAATACTTGAAATGAAGGTATATTAATGAATTATAAATGAATATAATAAGTTAATTATGTGTGAATAATGAAAAAGGGAAAGAGTATGTACACAAAATAAAAGTAAATATTATGAGAGATTCAGATAAATAAAATATCCAATTCAATATAAATATAAAGAACAACTGAAGGAAAAGATAGGAAAAATAATAAAATAAAGTATGATTGAAAGAAGTACCAATAATGATAAAAATCTAATCGATAATAGAAAATAATATCAGTATAAAATATAAGATGAAAGTGAGATAATAATAAAATATAAAATGTCATATATGATAATATTGTAACGAACCTAGGCCGGACCTGTCGCCTCACGCGTTGCCATTGACAACGATGAGATCATCCCCGGAGATATTCGAGAACCATCCAGCCGCTCTGCCGCGGAAAACAACGGTCAATATTGGAAACAATTGGAACATGCTAGTCGCCAACGGCCCGAATTCGAAACATCGAGAATGCTGTATCGGAGATAAATAGACAGCCCTCAAGAGGGAGTGAACAGTCTGAACGTGCCCATACGATCGAGCTATACAGTGGCGTAGTTAGTAATATAAATTAAGTTGTATATTTGAGTGTTAAATAAATTAGTAAAACCAAGTTAAGTTTATTTACGTTACAATTGGTGTCGGAAGCGAGATTTTGAAAATAAACAAGTGATCGTGGAGTGGATAGTCAGAAAAATAAATTGATAGACCTGTTTGTACGCCCAAAATAGACAGTGGCCCGGTTTTCGCGAAGTGGACAATTGTGCGTGGAATATAAACTGATACACTGTTCGCGTGAAACAGACAATAGACTGGTGGTGTGGAAAGAATTCGCGAAGTGAATTTTAACAAACTGATAAACTTTTCGGTGAAACAGACTGATACCTCGTCAAAGACAAAATATGTTCAAGAAAAGTGCGCCTTGCGGAATTGAAGGAAACGGAATTAAAACAAGAATTGGAGGAAAGGGAACTGGAAACAACGGGTAAAAAGCAAGTACTCCAGGAAAGACTTGCAGAAGGACTTATACAAGAAGGTGAGGACCCCCAAACATTTTTATTCGAAGTTCCCTGAGGTGATTTGAGTCCGATAATAGAATCCATGAGAGAAGAGCTGCAACAAAATTCTAGAAATCTGGAAGAGAAGCTTCTAGAAAATTCAAGAAGCCTGGAAGAAAATACTAGAAATCTAGAAGAGAAGCTTGAAGAAAATTCTAGAAATCTGGAAGAGAAGCTTCTAGAAAATTCAAGAAGCCTGGAAGAAAATGCAAGAAGCCTGGAAGAGAAGTTTCAAGAAAATTCTAGAAATCTGGAAGGGAAGCTTCTAGAAAATTCAAGGAGCCTGGAAGATAAGCTCCTAGAAAACACAGAAGGCATATAAAAACGAATTGATAGTGCGCCCTCCACAGAGATGGTGGCCTATAAAAAAACTTGGTGTGGTGAATCGTCTAGAAAAAAGAATGGGAACCGTCGAGGCACAGATGGACAAGATGAAGGAAATAATCAGCGATGAAATCAAAGACGGAATCGAGGCAGAAATGGACAAAATAAAGGAAACGATCAGTAAGCTGGAAAAACGAATTGATAGTGCGCCCTCCACAGAGATGGTTTACAAAAATGCAATGCTGGACTTGAGTTTGAACTTGGATAAAGTTATATTTACTTCATATGCCTATGTATGATATGGATAGATAAAAATGTCAAAATACTATAACACAATCAATTTCATACACTGTCATGATGATTATAACCCATAATTGTTCAAAAGGCAACAAAAAGTCTGGATTTACAAAATTTTCATGAATAAAAAGTGATCAACACATTTATGAATTTCAAACATACAGTATATGAAATTGTAGCTAACTAAAAGTAGCCAATGGCAAAACAGCAAACTTCTTGATGACAATAGCCAATCAGGGAACAGATGGTCATAAAAGGAGAGAAGAAATAACACCCAAAAAACTAAGCAAGGAACTTAATGAACTATTAGACGTGAAACTAGATGAAAATGATTTCAACAACCGCTACCCACGTGGAAAAGCCGGAAATTGCCCAATAAAAATTGAGTTTTTGTCTAACCTCAAAAAAAAAACTAGTCCTTCAGGGGGTCTATTCTCGAAAGTCGACCGAAATTTGTCGAATTCGACATTTGTCGATGGAAATTGTCGCACAACTTGAAATTGTGGTATTCTCTATCGGTTCCGACATCCAAGTCGTATGAGACAAAAATTGTCGAATAGCATGAGCTGGCAACACCGAATTAACGATTCTCGAATGTGTTCTGTGCTTATGTGATTTTGGTTGGAGTTCGAACACGGTAAGAAGTTTCGCTTTACAGTTTTACGCTAACAATATTTTGATTCAAATATAAGTACCTCAATTTATCATGGTAGGTACTTATGAAAGTGTTTGATAACTCACCTTTTCTTCAAGAGGTATTGAGGAAGCCCGATGTCCCCGTTCCACAAATAGTTCCGGGATATCAATCAACTCTCTAGCCAATTGATCTGAATGTTTTGATGAATTTTTCATCAGATAAAGGTCTGAACGCATTTCCATATATACCTTGTCTATTTCGAGGCCGTCGATAGTTCTCTTGATTTTCTATATTTTCAATCGCTGCCATTTCTAACCTATGAAATTGACAAAGAAAATCTTTCAAATATGTCATCTCGCATTCGACATGAAATTGTCGACTGCTGTAGACCACTCTACATTTTGTCTATCGAAAATTTTAGAATGCGACATCTGAGAATGAGATATGGCCTTTTTCGTTCGACAATGTAGGAATCTCGCATGCGACACAATATGTCACCGTTTGAGAAAAGACCCCCAGAACTGCAAAAAACTAAAAGGAAAAAATATTTCCATTGCCCATGACTTGACTCATAAACAGAGAAGCGATCATGAAATTCTACGAAAACACTTATTCCTTGCCAAGGGAGAAAATTATGAGGACTGTTATATACGAGGTAATACATTATTTGTAAATGGCACGATATATGGGGTGAATGGTTTGTTGGAAAGGGAATACCAAGAAGACCCAAATCTTGATAAACCAAATAGTGCTCCTGCGACCTCAATTTTAAATACACATCCTGCACCAAGGGAGAACCCGTCACCCACAAAACCGAAACAACAAAGTGCCATGAGAAGATTATTAAACAATGAAAAACCGTTGAAATCAACACCAGTCTCACAAAAGAAAACACACAAACCGAGAACACGCTCTGTCAAGTAAGTAGATGAGGACAACCAAGAACACCACTAGCACTTTTAGTCTTTGAAAACAGTGTTATAATATCATAATGGACCAATATATCCGTAATTTTGGAATTGAAACAATAGAAACCTTCAACCTTCGGGATAGTAACGAACTTAATAACATATTTAGTGTGAATGAACAACTTTCAACATTTTCTATCATACTCAATAATATTCGGAGTATCAGCAAAAACTTTGATGAATTCAAACTATTCTTAGATAATGTAAACACAGATATTGATTGTATTGTGTTGACGGAAACGTGGTTTATACATTACCTGGAGGGATATTACATCGAAGGATATAACTTAGTATACAATAAAGGGAAACTAAATCAAAATGATGGTGTTATTCTATATATTAAATCTAACTTCACCTGTACCTATCAAATACTACAAATTAGTGATATTAAAACTATCCAACTCACAGTGAAATTGAGCAATAATAATAATTTAGCCATAACCGCTGCGTATAGATCACCATCTACAGATCCCAAACAGTTCAATAAGAGCTTACAAGAATACTCACAAAACTGTAGTAGCAATAACGCCACTTATTCTATTTTTATCGGAGATATAAACATCGATATCTTAAAAAATGATGAGCACTGCAATGAGTACCTAAGCACATTGAATGAGTTTGGATACATCTCAGTAATCAATAGTGAGACAAGAGTACATAAAAATAATGGCACTTGCATTGATCATATATTTCTAAAATCAGAAATAAATATTAGGGACCAGATATTACCCTTAATAATACAAAGTAGCATAACAGATCACTACACAACCGCCCTCCAAATGATACTCAACCAGAATGAAAATGTAACAAGTAATACAAATAAATACAAAAAACACATCGATCTCAAAAAACTAAAAAACAACTCAAGGCACACCTGCTGGGATCTTGTATATTCCGCACGTGACCATAACGCTGGAACAGACGAATTTATCGATATTCTCACCGGCGCTATAAACGAGTCTACCTCTCTAACAAGAGTAAAGAGGAAAAATACTAAAATTGCACCATGGATAACAAATGCTCTTGTTAAATCCGCGGACACAAAAAATAGACTGTTTAGAAATCTACAGAATGATCCTAATAACCTAGAACTAAAAACTACAAAAACAAATTCACCAACTTGATAAAAAAAGTTAAATTGGAATATTATCAAAAACAAATAATAAAAAACGACTCAGGTGAATCTATAACGAACAAAAAGAAAATAGCTGACGAGTTTAACAATGTATACACTCAAATAGGAAAAAAATGGCAAACAATATAAAAAAAAAACCCAATTATTTCCCGAAGAGAACTATTCCCCCCAACTCTTTCGTACTTTTTCCATCTGACAACAAGGAAATCGAGAATATTATTGGTGAACTGAAAACTAAAAATCTGTTGGTATAGACGAAATCAAAGCGGAAACTATTAAAACAATCTGTGCATATATTCTGAACTCTAACATATATATAATTAACTTGTGCATGGAAAGAGGTATCTGGCCTCGAGCGTTCAAAGAAGCTGTGGTGGTACCCAATTTTCAAAAAAAGGGGATGAAACATTGATTACTGACTATAGACCAATTTCGCTAATAACACATCTAACGAAAGTTTTTGAAAAAGTTCTTAAAAAAAGGCTAGCTACGTATATTTCCAAATATAACCTGATATCAAATAAACAATATGGCTTCAGAGAGAATATCTCCACCCAAGATGCACTATTGGCACTCACCTGAGATTCCTACGCTCTGATAAAATATACCATGTCTATGCTTATTTATTGATCTATCGAAAGCGTTCGACACAGTAAGTCATGACCTACTCCTAGAGACATTAGAAGATATGGGTATCAGAAATAATTGTCTGAAACTATTCGAAAGTTATTTGACCGACAGATATCAATCTGTGAGAGTGGAAGAAGCACTCAGTGATAGGAGAAAAATTGAGTACGGTGTACCTCAAGGAACCGTTTTGGGTCCCATTCTATTAAATATTTATGTTAATGGCATATTCTCCATTGAGAGCAGTGGAAAAGTTTAGGTTTTGCTGACGACAAAGTAATTTTATGAGGCAAGTTCCTGGCAAGAACTAAAGTTATGGTGGAAACGGATTTTCCTTCAATCAAAACTGGCTGGAACACAAGCTATTAACTGTTTATTTGGAAAAACATATAACTTACCCTTCAGCTGCAATCGGTCGAATTCACCATCATTTCCTCATGTTTGACATAGGGGGGCAACAACATACTATCTTACCAGAAATTAAAATTAAGTATTTGGGAATAATGATAGATACTCATCTTAAATGGGATGCTCATATTAATTATGTATGCAGAAAGCTTAGAATGATCATTTATAAAGATATATTGAATTTTCAACAACTCAAAGTATTATACTACGCATTAGTCGAAAGTCATCTACGATATGGTATAATTGTCTGGGAAGGAGCCTTGAAAACCCTTATTTATCCCCTAGAACTTCTACAAAAAAGATTCCTCAAGCTGATTATGTCTGAAGAAGCTAAATATCCATCTGATGCACTATTTTCCGCAGCTCAATTATTTGATATTCGCCAACTTCTTTATTACAACATTGATATCAGATACCATAAAAATGAACATGACTTCAACCTACCGAGTCATCCTTACCATACAAGGCAAAAAAACCAGCACATAGTTCCGAACAGACACAAATCTATCGGCCAACGGTCCTATAACTATATGTCTCCAAAATTGTATATCACTGTCCCAACCCATATACAAAAAAACAACTATCTGGTATCATATAAGAAAGAATTGAAGTCATTCATATACAGTCAACAACGAAAAAAAATTGCTGATTTGGTGGAAATGAAAAATGTTGAAAATGTGTATGTTAATATAAATTGTCTAGTTTTAAGTTGATATTTCATGAATTGTACACTGAGCTTTTAATATTTTAATATTTTTGTATTCATATTTCTCGAATAAACTGTGACAGATTTATATTGTACTGTGTAAGTGAATTTAAAAAAAATAATTTTCTCGTTAGTCTAAATGTATTTATTCTGTTTATACTTTTTTATTTATATTGACTTTTCCATGTTATGTAACTCAGTTATATTGCATTGAGATTACCGTACTCTCAAATGTATTGTTCCTACGACCTACACGTTCATAAATTCTATTAAATTCCTTTGTATTTTCTGCAAAACAAGTGCTACAGCACATATCGCTAACCAACTTTATTCACATCTATCTATAGATTTTATTGTAAACCCATTCTCTCTGAATAAAGTTATTATTATTATTATTATTATTATTATTATTATTATTATTATTATTATTATTATTATTATTATTATTATTATTATTATTATTATTATTATTATTATTTTCGTTTTTAAACACTACCAGTCAGGCCCTTACTTCCGAAGCTCCGACCGATTCGGAAGGGCGCGCTGGTTACATAAACCAATGACCTCTCCCCACACCCGTGAGGTGAGAGATCATTGGGTCCGAGAATCATGTGTCCTGAGCAAACGTAACGATCCGAGAATGACTGCCTTCTGCATGCGGCCGGCTAGAGATTCTGCCGATTTACGGCATGCCGGTATAATTTCCAGGTTTGAGAGTAGCGTAGGCATCATTCCACCAAGGGCCCCTATAATCAGAACCACTATCTTTACAGAATGGTCTGGATAGAGTCTGCGGAGCTCGAAGAGTAGATCTCGATACTTCGTCCGTTTCTCGTCCTCTTTTCGCACGATATTCGTCTCGCCCGGAGCCGAAAACTCTATGACGTATATCGTTTCTGCTCGCGGTCGAAGAGGACTACATCAGGCTTGTTGGCTTGTATTTGCCTGAGGGTGGGGAATGAGTAGTTCCAATAAATTCGGCACTTCTCATTCTCCACAACGGACTCAATATCCCCCGGAGCGTAGGGCAGCACCGGTGTCTCATCAATACCGTACGAGTGTCGTAAATGATAATACAGCACTCGTAACGCCGCGTTATGACGATGGATATAGGCTGAGACCGCATATACTGTACATGCTGACAGCAAGTGCATGATGGTCTCAGGCGCTCCACGGCAGGCCCTGCATCTTGTGTCAGGGACCCTATACCCATCACGCGGCTTCGGTAGACGGGAGTGTTGAAAACACCGTCCTGGCAAGCCATGATGAATCCCTCAGTCTCCGACCTGAGGCCACCTGACCTAAGGAATGCAAAGGGCAGCCTTTCGGATAAGCCGCGGTCTTCAATGTGTTTGTAGAAGATTCCATGCACCCGCTTATCCTTGTGGAGCTGCAGATGTACAGTATTCTCTGCAGCTTTAGTGGACTCTCCGTCGAGCGGGCTCCAACTCGGTGACAGAGTCTTGGATATCCCGCTCGGTGTCGAATACAAGACCGAGTTCATCGGCTGCACGGATTGCTGCCTTAAAAGAAACGCTCCTTTCCTGCGATCTCATGGTCTTTGACCATGCAGAGAAGGGATCCCAGCCTGATGACTTTACAGGCTCCATCCAGCACCATCCTGTTGTGTAGACACTCCAAACTCAAAAGTCCACGGCCTCCTTTGTTTTCGGGAGGTACAACCGTGGAACGGACGATTTCGGATGCAAACTACGATGTAGGTGCATCATTTTGCGAGTCTTTACGTCGATTGCACGCAGCTCTTCCAGGGTCCACTTCATGACCCCAAAGGAGTAGATTAGTATTGAACGGCAAGCATGTTGGTGGCAGAAACTTGTTCATGCCCGACAGTTCTGATGACCAGATCTGCCGGAGTTTCTGCTGATACTTGCCGCGGAGAGCGTTTTAACCGCCACTACCTCTTGGGTGCAACGTTGTGCACTCTAGGTAGGTATACGCCTCCCGGCATCCAGATGGCGGAGGATGCTTCCATCTACCAGCTGCGCGTCCTCTCCGTAATCCTCGCATCGTCTCTCTGAGATGAACCAGTGCACATTTATCCATCCCGAATTCCATACCGATAGCATGCGTACTCTTGCACCACCCTCAGAGATTGCTGCAGATCTCCCTCACCCGAGGCATAAAGCTTCAGGTCATCCATATAAAATAAATGGGTGACCTTATGCCTTCGGTCTCCGGGGTGCCACAGTTGTAACCACGAGTTTTCTGAGTGCAACGGATAATGGCATAAGTGAGATGCAAAAGGAGGGGCTGAGGGAATCCCTTGGAACACACCTCTCCTGAAGATAACCTGCTCCGTTTGACTTTGGCTCCACCTGATGTTATGGTGAAGCGAGTCCTCCAGAGTGGTATCAACTGTTCAATGCATCTCACTATTTGATCGGGTACCGCAAGGCATCTGAGCAAATGCAAGATCAACTCATGCGATGTTGAGTCAAATGCCTTGCGGTAATCGATCCAGGCCATCGAAAGGTTGCGCTTATACTGCACGGAGTCCTGCGTGATACATCTATCGATCAGCAGGTTCTCCTTGCAGCCAGCAACACCTTTCTTTGACCCTTTCTGCTCATATATCCGTTCGTACACCGTGTCAACTGCGAGGGTATTCGCGTGTACAAAATGCGCGTAAATAATTTGTAACACGTGTTCAAGCATGTTATCGGTCTGTAATTCTTGGGATCAGACAAATCTCCGTTTTGGGATTAGCACGGTTCCCCCCTCGACAAACCAAGCCGGAATCTGCTGTCTCCACTAAGCCACGAGTTGAAAACTCTGGCTAAGTGGTGGTGGGTACTAGAAAACTTTTCCACCACAGGTTGCTCAACATGTCTGGGCCTGGAGCAGCAAAGTTCTTCGAGCCCTGTAGAGCTTTCCGAACTTCTTCCGGGGTTATCGGTTGGCGCAGTTCATCGGGATGAGGCTGCTGGAACCTCCTACAGAAGGCTCAAACTGCGTCAGGGCTGGAGTGTCTATATTGAGTGGCTGCGGATATTCGTAAATCTCCTTCCAGAAGTTTTCCACCTGATCAGCGGTCGGCGGGTTTTCCACAACAAGCGGCGGTTTCTGGAATAAGCGAGAGGGTTTCTCGCGGAACTGTTTGTTTCCGCGATTCCTCTCGCTCGCCGTACTAGTGACTTTTTGGCAGCCAACTACGTAGTCCATCACACATTGGTGTGATGGACTCGTCGCAACTTAGTTGCGATTCGCCGCACCGTTCGCGTAAATGGCCTATTGGCCACTACGTAGTCCATCACACATTGGATACGAGATGCGTGTTGTCTCGCCGACTTGATTTTTGCTTCAATCTTCTGTATGCGTCTCTCATGCTTTCCAGTCGGAGACGCATTATTCTGCGTATCCGCACGGGAAAGCACAAGAGCAGCGTCATACACGGCGGTGTTGATTTGCCAGATGTCAGCTTCTTCTGGAAGCGCTTCACGAATCTCCGCATCCACTCGAGCCAGATCTTGAGGCTTCAGGGGCTTCAAAGTGCGGAGCACCCTGCGTGTTCTGATACCCTCTATTGGTGGAATATTGATACCGCCACCTCTTCGACTGGTTCGACTCGTGGCACGTCTGCCACTTCGGCCACTTCGTTTACCTGTCTAGGAGGTGGTCTCACATAGCCACGGCCACGAAGGTGGGATACATAATCCCGTAGATTTTGTTTGGAAAATGCGGCATACTCTGGGTGTGCCACGCACCACAGAGCATGCATTCGCGCCATGTATCCCCTTCGGGCGGGCTCGCTACTCTCGTAGCAACGCAGAAGGCCGTCTCTCATTTCGTCTGTCCACTCAGAACGTTGTCCATAGCGTGGGTCGTCATAAGGCTGTCCGTCGATTTGGGCCCCACCACCTTGCCGTTGACCTCCATCCGGATGAGGTCGGTTGTGGGGGCCCTGTCTCCTCCTTCTAGGAACCAGAGTATGGTCCTGCGAGGGGTTAGCCTAGCAGGAACACGGCCGACACCAGAGAAGCTCTCGGATGCGTGGCGCTTAAGCTGCCGGTCCGATTTTGCATCCTTGGCTGGGTTAAGTGGTGGCGCCACTCACCAAGGTCATTGCTGGTGTTGTTTGACCTACCCTGCTTATTATTATTATTATTATTATTATTATTATTATTATTATTATTATTATTATTATTATTATTATTATTATTATTATTATTATTATTATTATTATTATATATGTAAAATTGGAAATTGTGAGAATAACAACGGGGTGGTGTCATAACAATTATTATTGAAATTTGTACATAGTAATAAGAATGGAAAAATAGTTGTATATATAAATTATATAAGATGATCCCAAACAGTGAAATGTCACAATGTGGTGCGCGAATTCAAAAATTCAAATGGAAAAGAAGAAGGAAAATTGGTATCTAGGTGACAACAAACAAAGCCACAAAGGAGATCGAAAATAAATTTACAAGGGAATGCCACGCAACATTTTGGGCGAAAGAAAAATGGAATAATTCCAACATTAGAAGAAAAAAACCAATATTACCTTAATTATACAACATATCCAAGTATCCAAAGCTGATTTCTGCATCTGTATGGTTCCTGATTTATGGTATTGGAGTTCCTGATAGCGATTGGAGGGAGAAGGTATCCAGTTTCAGGGTATATCTTGAACACCACAGTTCCAGCCGGGTATAAAAACTTTAATAGTGCATATCCGGTCCTTAACTATTTTACAAATAACGTATCTCACATCTGAAGAACTTTATTTCACTTCACTTTGAACCATGAAAGAAAACTTCACTCTCAAGGAAAAAGTGAGGTTCTGTCTATCTATCCATGATTTGATTTTTATGATTATCCGTGAATATTTGTAGATTCACATTAGAATAAGTTATTTCTCGTAGGCCAGGTGAAATTAAGTCTTTCTGAATAAAGGAAATGATTGCTTTCTGATACTTTATTGTTTGTTTCCTTACAATGATCAACAATCATATGAATGACCATTGAATACATTGAAATTAGACAGCAGTGGCTAGTGGCTCTATTGCCTGAACCGGCTATCTGAGATAAGAGGCGTACCAACTGTTGCTTAGCCGTGGTGAGGAAAAAGATAACAATTGGCAGCAGCGTGACCGAGAGAACAGTGACGTTCGCTAGCAATTATTATTACAGCATACAATACATATACAGGGCGAAAATATCTATCTATATCATATCAATTTGGCTCACAAAGAACAGCCAAAAGAGAACAGTGACGATCGCTAGCAATTATTATTACATCATTATGAAATATATTATACAGGGCGAAAATATCTATCTATATCATATCAATTTGGCTCACAAAGAATAGCCAAAATTATTAGCTATCTTCATAGATAAAAACAATTTTATTTTTGCAAATATCAAAGCATTACAATATATATATATATATATATATATATATATATATATATATATATATATATATATATATACTTTCGAACAAGACTTTTAAAATAAGGCTCAGTGGTGCAGTGAATAGTGTATCCGCTTGGCACACAGATAAAATAAAATTTTACATCCTGATATTTTTATTTGTAGGTTGCAGTGGCTATTGGCGTAGCGGGAAATTGTCGTAGAGAAGAGTTGTGGAAATTAAAAACCGATAAATTAGAGGATTCAAATTCGGCTTTACTGGTTAAATTAGAACACCAAAACAAAAAAGCCAAGAACGTTTACTGTAACAGGAGAGTTTTATAATATATATATATATATATATATATATATATATATATATATATATATATATATATATATATATATATATATATATATATATATATATATATATATATATATATATATATATATATATATATATTTGAATATATACATAAATATATGAAATATGATGTTCTTCGACCGATTGATTTGCCAGAAGAACGTTTCTTTTTGAATTACCAGCAAGGAAAATGTACTAGACAGGTGGTTGGCATTAACAAATTTGGTAGTATGGCTAAGACAATTGCATATTTTTCTTAATTGGAAGATCCCCATCTATATATAGGTCACTGCTTCAGACGTTCTTCGGCAACAATTTTAGTAAATGCAGGATGGGACATATTAACCTTAAAGCGCCATGGAGGATGGCAATCCAATACCGTGGCAGAAGGATACATAGGGGCGTTTATTAAAAATTAAAATTAACGTTGCTAATAAAATCGAGACGGAAAATGCACCGCATATGAATGAACAACTCTCAACTTCTACAATCAATATAACATACAATTTACTAGAATGAAAGGACATTCCGGGATTGTCCATACAAAATTGTACAAATTTTACTATTAACTATAATTTCAAATGAATTATTCAACTGTTAAGAGGTAGGATACTCCAATGTTATTTTAGTTTTGCTAACCATCAAAATAAATAATAAGGTACATTACTTGTATTCTTTGAATTTGTGCAGTTGTAGGAAAATTATAGTGTGCAACATGTGGGAAAGTACTTTTTCTCACTCGTGTGTTTGCGGCAGTCGCCCTTCAGGCTCGTGCCATAAACTTCCACACTCATGAGAAAAGTTGAACTTTCCCCACTTGTTGCACAATATACTATTTCATCAGCAGTTGCGAAAAATTCAACTTTTTGCAACTGGTGATGAAAAGTGAAACATTTGATAACGTCAACGAGTTTTGAAAAGTGTCACTGTAAATGTCAATATTAGAAAATATATTTTATATTGTCGTCCATATTTATAAGAGTGTGTATCTCCAGATGTTTTGATCAATGATTCATGATCTACTGAGGATTTGAACTGTTTCATTTTGGATTCATAGTATGCTCCATAAAATTATTTTGCCGCAAGATAATTTTTCTGGCATTATCGACGTTGTGAAATAATTCGTGGAATGAAACATTATTTGGATAAATAACTGCGAAAGTAAATATTGGATTCAGCCCATCCTCACCTCTTTCCTGTACTTCTCTGCAGTCCTTCGGAATGCAATTGTCGTATTCACTTACTGCATGAATTGGATCATAGGTTACTCCAATCGTTTGTCTATCGTGGAGGATTCTCTGGACACTGGAATAGATGAGAAAAAAGTGTTTGAAACGGAATCAGTGTTCAACCGTTTATATATGAAGTATCGAATCGATACTTCATATCTATTTTTCGAGAAAATGTTTCCTTCAATTCTCCTGATTAAACAATTTTTAAACTGCCGAGAACATCGATGAGCTACAATGGTCGAAAATAGGTGAGAAATACTCATCTAGTAGGTCTAGTGACATGAAAGAACTATTCACACTATATCGTGGAAGTGGATATTAGAGAAAAAAATAGACCAAGTATTGCTAAGGAGACTTATTCATTCGCTTGACATAAAATTACCAAATACCGAGAATTATACGGGCAGTTTTCCAAAGCGCAACTTTGCCAATACCTTCATATAGATAAACCTCGTCATTCACAGAATAGCCAGAGAAGGAAACATTTTCGGTCTTCTCAGGAACTACCATCTGAATCATCAGAACTATCATCAAGTCTGATAATAACAGGTGGAATATTATCAGAGAATGGAGTGCCCCACATGTACTCTGTCCAATCATCTGGAATGAGTATGTGATAGAACCTAGTGTATCCTCATCGGAATAGTGGTTAACAATCTCTCTATTATAATTTATCTAAGTTAACCTCAACGCCATTTCGATAGGATAATCTAGAGTATTATTCTCATCCGAAGTGGACATAGTGTACCAAAACGTCTATAACGAGTCGAGAAATATTATTATTATAAACTATATGGAACATACTATTTCTTTACGAGCGATTGAAAAAACAATAGTTCAGATTTTGGCCTTCATTGGTGTGATACATCCCACAATAGTAACAGAATTGAAAAGTTGGCTCAGAATGGTTGATAACAAGAGCATTTTCTTCGAAGATTTGGCTATGTAACTCGTTGACTTATCTTGAATTCCATCTGGACCCGAGATATCGAAAAGGCATTTGTCATTATGGAAAGAGTGATAATTTCAGACTAAATCATTTCTGTCATAATCTAAAGCAACCCTTTTCATTGGCCACACATACATTGCCTGATTGTGGTGGAAAACCGACAACTTTTGCATCCAGATCTCCAACCCATTCGAAAAAACCTTATAGTCAAAGCGACAAGGAGGCTTGGGCTATACACTTATACAGTGGGCATTCAATCATTCCTTTCAAAACTGTTATAAGGAGGTTCAAACTCAATGCAGACCCTAAACCGCCGATCTCAATTTCCAAGCAAGGAATGAAATTGTTTGATTGTCAGAAGACTATCAAGTTATCGCTCAACATAATATTCTCAAAATGCATATGCCTTGTCGTTTCACCGATTGATTACAAAAACAAAAGAGATTCCGAAGATAATATCGATTGAGTTGAGACCAACCAGATATCTCAGATTTCCATATTATCAGATGATATTTGCAGATCCTCAACCAGGCGAGTGAGTGAATGCGCCTCACTCACGTGTTTTGAATCTGATTTTTTCCGTTTTCGCAGAAATTAAAATAATGTTTTGCAATTGTTGCATAAATAACTATCATGTCATCAACTCGTCGAAACAAAATTGCAACCAGCTTACTGAGAATGAAAATCTGCGCTACCGTTGCTTGCGTTGCATTTAATTTGGATACGAATGATTCGACACCGTTGCTACGCTATGAGCAATGTGTATCATGGTTGCTTTCTCGTAACCTAGGTAACACTTTTAATCACTTGTGAAAAAAAAATTGTATTCACTATTGATTGAAAGTACAACTTCTCTCTCTCTGATTCGAGTTAAAATATGCTACATTTTAGTCACGAAAATGGAAAAATAGCTATTCTTAGGATAAGTGTGTAAAGCGTAGCATTTAATCACGAACCAGGCGCTTTACTCACGTGTTTTGAATCTGTTGTTTTTCCCTTTTCACAGAAATGAAAAGAAATTATTTTGCGATTGTTGCATTAATAACTCTTGTGTCATTGACTCGTCGAAACAAAATTGCAACCAGCCTACTAAGAATGAAAATATGCGCTACCCTTGCTTGTGTTGCAATTAATATGAAAACCAGCCTACTCGATACAACTATTTCGACACCGTTGTTGTGCTATGAGCAATGTGTAGGATAGTTGTCTATTGCCAACCTAGGTAACACTCTTAATCACTTGTGAAAAAAATATTTTTAATCACTAGTGAATAAAAGTGCAATAGTCTACTCGACAAGTTGAAAATGGTCTAAAATAGAGATACTGCTCTTAAAATTATGTATGATAGCTCATTGGATCCGGAATAACGCCTAGAAAAATGTGCCAAAAGCGTGTATTAGCACATAAAAAATTGCAAAAGTTATAAACAATTGAAGATGAAAAAAAAATCACATTTCGTTTTTTGCCAATATTTCTCAAACTATTGATATTTTAGAAATTTCAAGAAAAGATTCGAAAAGAGGAGAAAATTTCCAATGAAAAACTCCGGACTCCCGGAACTCTATCTCCATTATTTATAATTTTAATTCAACGCTGAAAATGGGTCTCTGAGCGACATTTTTTGGTTGCGCGCGCGGCGTCAAAAGCGAGTAAGACACATTGATTAATTTATTTAAGGTATTATTTTTTTTTTATTTGAAAAATTCATGGTGTATTCGAAACACTATAAATAATTTATACCCGTTGGAAATTTTACTTAAAGTTTATTTTTCAACAAGTTAAACAATTGTTAACTAACAAAATTTTCTCGAACTTCCGTCTTAATTGTAAATGAAGAAAATGTTTAAATAATTGTCGTAAAAATTTTTCGCTCCGTAGAGCCTTTCTTATATACATACTCAACAGGATCACGCCATGAAAGTTGAAAAAATATTGATACTTTGTTTATAATAATTTTTGTACTTGAACAAAAACTAAAAAATCCAAGTAATGTTGTTAAAAAAAATTATTTTCTCCTAATCATTATATTATCGTTTTTCTATTAATACAGGATATAAATTTATTTGCGAAAAAAATTTTTCTTGCCATTTGTTGATGAATTTTTTATAAACTAATTGATTATTTCAATATTTTTGAGATTTTTTTTTTCACAACTTCATTATATTACAAATATTATGATTTTTAAAAAAAATATTTCCCAATTTTTTTTTTTTATTATTTTTTTTCTTAAAATCATAATTGACAGTCCTCTATAAAGTAACAAAAATATATTTTTTTATCAACAATTCCATTGTTTATTAACTCACCGATTTGTTATAAACAAATTTTTAACTTTGTTACATTCTTTTTCTGAAATTTCTAAAATTAACAAAAACAACCATATATGACAAAGTATAGAAAAAAAAAATTTCCAATTTTTTATTGTACTTTGGGAATTGGAATTGGGAAAAATTGGAAAAAAAAATTCTATACTTTGTCATATATGGTTGTTTTTGTAAATTTTAGAAGTTTCAGAGAAAAAATGTAACAAAGTTGAAAATTTGTATATAACAAATCGGTAAGTTAATAAACAATGGAATTGTTGATAAAAAATAAATATAAATTATAAACAATTATTAAAAATTTAAACAATAAAATAAAAAAAAAAAATTGTTAACGAAACATTTTTTTTTCAAAAATCATATTATTTGTAATATAATAAAGTTGTGAAAACATTTTCTTCAAAAATATTGAAATAATCAATTTGTTTATAAAAAATTTATCAACAAATGTCGAGAAAATTTTTTTTTGCAAATGAATTTATATCCTGTATTAATAAAAAAACGATAATATGATGATTAGGAGAAACTAAATTTTTTTTAACAACATTATTTGGATTTTTTAGTTTTTGTTCAAGTTCAAAAATTATTATAAACAAAGTATGAATATTTTTTTAACTTTCATGGCGTGATCTTATTGAGTATGTATATAAGAAAGGCTCCAAGAAAATTTTTACGACATTATTAAACATTTTTTTCATTTACAATTAAGACAGAAGTTCGAAAAATTTTTGTTAGTTAAATCGTTTACTTGTTGAAAAAATCAACTTTAGTAAAATTTTCAACGAAATAAATTATTTATAGTTTTCCCAAATCACCATATTTTTTTCAAATCTTAAAAAATATTTAATACCAAATAAATTAATTAATGTGTCGTACTCGCTGACGCCCCCAACAACCTTTCGCTCGAACCCAACGTAATAAAATTATAAATAATGGAGATAGAAATCCGGTAAATTTTGAATGGAAATTTTCTCCTCTTTCAGAATCCATTTTTGAAATTTCTTTCGAAAAGTCATTTTTTTTCATCTTCAATTGTCTATAACTTTTGCAATTTTTTATGTGCTAATACACGCTTTTGGCAATATTTTCTAGGCGTTATTCGAAAACGGCTATATTTAAATATTTAAAAGACCATTTTCAATTTCGAAATAGACTAACTTCTCCACTAATTTGAGTTGAAATATGTCAAATGTCAGTCGAGAAAATGGAAAAATAGCTATTTTCAGGACATGTGAGTGAAGCGTAGCATTTGAACACGAACCTGGATGTTGAGCGTCCGAGCAACGAAGCTGCGAGCACCTCAACCAGGCGAGTGATTAAAGCGCTTTACTCATGTGTTTTAAGTCTGATTTCTTCCGTATTCGCAGAAATTGGAAGGAATTATTTTGCAATTGTTGCAAGAATAACTATTGTGTCATTGACACGTCGAAACAAAATTGCAACCAGCCTACAAAGGATAAAAATCTGCGCGACCGTTGCTTGTTTTGCATTCAATTTGGAAACCAGCCTACTCGATACGAATAATTCAAAACCGTTGCTGCGCTATGAGCAATGTGTATTATTATTGGTCAAATATTTTCAATCACTAGGGATTGAAAGAACGACTTCTCTCACTAATTGGAGTTGAAATGTCTCATTTTAGTCACGAAAATGGAAAAAAAAAATCTGTCACGGGAAAAAAGTTTGACATTTTTTCTCTGTTGACAGTTAACAAAATATCACTTTTTATGAAACTACTTTTTTCCCCAGGAAAAATGTGAGTACGTTTTTTCCGGATATATGTGCACATAAGTGAAGGTAGAGATTTAATTTTAGAATATTTTATCATACAAAAGTTTAATTTCCTTTATATCAAAAGTACAATCATTGAATGTGCATTGCATGAATGACATGTTCCTTGAACTAGTCGGTACAACCATTAAGTTCGAAGTTTTCAAATCAAATCACAGAATTGAATTGACAGTTATTTTATTACTTTAGAGGTTTCCTTAGCAACGCAGGTCTAATTGTCGCTATAAGTACAACAGCCTACCAGTTTAAAGATTCAAATTTCACTTCGATAATTTCTGACTTTAATGAATCGTCGTTTTTCCCGTCACAGAAAAAAATTGTGTTTTATACACGGGGAAAGTATTAGATTTTGGCTCTCGATTTTTGTGACAACACAACGTCGAGCTAAAATCTAGTACTCTTTACCCTTGTATAATAAATAACTATTATTCCAGGGGCAATCAGCTGCTGACATTCAATGATTTTATTGAAACGAATCTTGCAGCACGGGATTATTAAAAAATCCACATTTCGATATTTCAGTGACCATTTTAAGGAGACAATCAGCCAGCCTTCTGATATAAATGAGATGTTATTTCAGTTTTCGTTCATTACAAGTTTTTATTTAACTACTCATTTGTATGTATGTATGTTTGGTACAAATCTTGAACTTAAATTTCCAAAGATGGTATCTTGATCCCTAGTACCATTAACTATTGTAGTCAATTTTATCTTTTGTCAAATTGATATGGAACTGTAGAGTTGGACAATTGGTATCTGTCGAGTAATGGTCAACACTATTTTTCAATTTGTATGTATCGTTGGATTTAACACAATTGGCACAATTTATTTTTATTTTTGGACAGCTTCCATGTTTATGCTCTTCAATACATAGAGGACAGATGATTTTTTTAGGGCAGTTTTGTTATTTATGATAGAACTCTTGACATTGGAAAGAACGTGGGACTGTGAGATCCTCAAAGACTGAGTAACGTTCCCAACCTATGAATACCTTATTCAGTGGCATTAGTTGTCTAAAGGTTGATGGTCAGCATTCTCCATAGACTGTTGACTTGTTATCCTTTCCTTTTTTGATAAATGTTACCTTGATTTCATCCAGGGCTTCGTTTTGTTGTTTTATTGGGGTTTCAATTTCTTCCTTTGATATATTTTGTTGAAACATTGTTATTTCAATCCTTGGTTTCTTCATCATAGATGCTTCTATATTATACATATTTTCCATTTTATTTTTGACTTCATCTTCCAGAATTTCAAATTCTGTCTTGTTTTTGCATTTGATGAGGACCGATCCAGATTTCATAGATTTCAAAGTTCTAATGCCAATTTTCAAATCGGATAGATTGATAGTATTCATTATTTCATTCTTAGTTTTTTCCATATATTGGGGGATCTTAGGCTTTATTATCATATCGGGAGCGTTTGGTGGAGCTATGTTAGAAAATGTATTCCAGCTCTGTTGTAAAGCCTTGTAGTGAGTAGGCATTGTTATGCAGGTGCGTTCTGATTCATAGTTGTTAAGTTTCTCTTGAAACATTTTTATAATTTAATTCTTATTATTTATTATTTCTTTCTTGTCTTTTATAGTATATTGCAAACCTTCCACATATTCATTGTTTCTGGAGTGCGTTTTTGGAGTGGCATACATTTTAGTTCTGATGCTGTTAGATCAGAACACTATGTACAAATGAGATTTCGGCAGGAATCACAAAAAAAAACCAAGGATTTGACTTCTTTGTTGGTTTTTTTTTTAACCTTGCAAAAAAAAGCACACCATAGTTTTTTTCGTTATCATCCAGCCACTCTAAAAAAGTTTTTTTTTTTTTGTGGGACCTTTTTTATTTTATTTGCAGGTTGGAAGTTCCTTTGTATGTACAATATAAGTGTAATTATCTTCTTATATATGGAAGGATTCTCTTTATTCGTTACACAAACTTGTAGTAATATTACAGAGCTATGTGTGTGCGAGAATTCGAATTTTTTTCACTTACATCTACTGTTAAATTAATCAATTTTCGCGGAACTCTCCGAGACACGGCGATTAAATACAACTGTTGATGTGTTAATAAAGGCAATTTTTCCAAGTCTTTGTTTATTTGTGCTGATTCAATTATCTCCAAAAGTTATTCAATGTGATTCAAGAAAGTGATTTTAAATAAATACAATTTCTATAATGCAATGGTTTCATTTCCTTATCTTGAAGAGTGACCGAATCCAACCGTGACTTATCAATAATAAATTAATGAACTTGTAAAGTTCCCAGAGTTTACTTTCCCAAAGTGACAACAGATGATGTTGTCCATTCATTTTTTGGACCGAAAAGAGCCTCAAGTTCGCCTCAAACCTCAACTTTGCTCAATTTAAAAAGATAAAAAACCCTATAATATTTATCTGTGAAAAAAGGCACCCCCCAAACACTGCAATTAATGTCCTTTTCCAAATGAAAAAATTATTTTTGAGATACAACCAAAATTATTACATTTTCACCTTTTACGTTTGACGTCGGACGCATACTAGTTGAATAGAAGATAGAAGAACAAGATTGTTTAGTCAACTACGAATAAGGTAAGCGATAAGCGTAAGGATAATTATATACTAACCCATTTTATAGGAATTAAGATTCAGCAATAACTTCAAAAATGACAGACAAAGACAGTTTGCCCAGTTCTGTGTTCTTGTAAATATTATTAACTTATTTATTGTTCTCATTACAAACACAAATTGGTAATCACAAGTAATGGCAGTGGGGAAAGAAATAAAATATAGCAAAACGAAAATAACAGATAACTGTACAGACTATATCTAAGTTTGTGTCGAATATATCTATGTGTGCTTGCTTGAGTGTTTGATTGCATATCAATAACATTTGGTTTACTGGTGAATCTTGTTTTGAATACATCATGATTAAATTCTTAAATTGATTTTATGGACGTTTATGTATATATATTTTATTAGGTCACAGACTTTGTATTTTGTATAATTGAAAAGATGGTATACAAATAACACCTCCTGGTTATTTCTTTTATCCAACAAACTCTTGAAATCGAAGCTATCTAGCATGCACCTATATGAGACCATATATTTTTCCTGATATAGAGGTATCTCAAGAACCTTTTTTGCACTTCCTCATCGCGGTCTATATGTGTTTGAGCTGAAGGCATCCATATTTGCGCTGCATATTCTAGATGTGGTCCCACTAACTGATGAAGCTTGATCATTGTTCCAGTTTGAGGACTTGCTATTTCTAATGATGAAACCCCAAGATTTCAATGATTTATTGACGTCTTAGGTAGTGCAATTGAACTCCATATCCTCTGAAGATAACTCCAGATCTTGATTTCCTCCCGTTCAACTCGACCACGTCAGTGTTAGGTATTCAATAATGTTGTTTTTCCTGTAAAGGTAACTACAGAGCATTTTATGTTTTTTCAATATTTCATTATCTTTGACCAATGACTGATATTTTTCATATTGTCTGTGTAAAAGTCAGTCTTGGGGAAAAATTTTTTTTGAAGAGTTTAAAATAA
Organism: Gonioctena quinquepunctata; assembly: GCA_018342105.1. Lineage (NCBI taxonomy): Eukaryota > Metazoa > Arthropoda > Insecta > Coleoptera > Chrysomelidae > Gonioctena > Gonioctena quinquepunctata. The sequence goes on from JAFIRS010006448.1 coordinate 36,042, forward strand.
TCAGAAAAGCAGTCCCATAGATTCACAAAGGCAATCGGGAAAAGGGGTTATGTACAATGTGAGTGAAAGTGGACCTGAGGTACTACCTTGCGGTACACCTGAGGTTGCTGTATCTTGTTCAACACATATTATTTCAAAACAGACATGTGGTGTGTATTCCCATAGCAACCAGTCGATCCAGGGCAGCCCGTGTCAACCTTGTCAAAGGCTTTCTCACAGTCTGTTGATAACATCCAGTTATTTTTTATTACTTCAGAGGCATACTCTGTCAATACAGAAGGGTTTGAGACTGTAGATTTATCAGTGACTGAACCTTGCTGAAATCTGGAGATATTTGGTTTTAGAACGCTTGTTAAGTTGCTATATACAATTTGTTAAATGAAAATTGCTATAACGTTAATTATGCTTATTGCTCTATAGTTGTTAATTTCATTTACATTGACTACCAGAATGTAAATTCGGGTTTGTGTGCAGTTTCTCCTACTACATACTCGAAATGGCCTTTTGGGCTATAGTAAATTATTTTATGGAATTTATCGGGGTCGCATTCCCCATTCAAAAGATCAGACCAATTGTAACCTTTTTTAAAAGATATAATAAGGTGGAGAACCCTTTCTTGTCATATATCTTTTTTCAATGCATTTGGTTTCTGTATTTCAGATATTGAAATTCAATTGTGGATGGGAGGGTCCTGCTACCAACGTGTTGTGGCCCTATTTATCTATCAAATATAATTGGGTATGGTAGATAAGGACCTGCCAAATTTTTTTTTGTTTTATTTATAGATTGGAAATTGAGAAATCTGCAAAGTATACTCCTTCATTATCACAGTTTTTTGAGTTTGGAAATTAAAATTTCCCAAAATAATAGATAGTTCTGACATTTAAAATACTTTTAAAGGTTGGATAATTGGGTAATATAAGTTGGGGTAAAAGTCTCTGAATATATGGAAAAAAATTTTTTTTTGTCTCCCCAACACGAATCCCGGGAAAAAAAATGCGGGGTCATCCGTTCCCGAATTAAATCACTTATTTTTAAATTTTTT
>JAFIRS010006449.1:0-37084 GCA_018342105.1 Gonioctena quinquepunctata
AAAAATTTTTTCACGTCATATATCATTTTTCTATTGCGCGATCATTTGTTTCCTCCCCCCCATTTTGTTTAAAGGGAATAAAGTTTTGAAGAGAGGGAAAAAAGGGATTGGGCCCCTGGGGTTTGAGCGTAATCGGGGCCCGGGGGGTTGTTGCCAAAAAAAAAAACCGTGGCTGTTTTCACACCCCGGGGTTTTTTATTTGTCCTTTTTAAAATCCTTTTATACATATATATTTTTGGTAGGAAGTTTTTTTGGGTTTTGGGTTTTTTCTTAAAAATCAAACTTAAATTGGTGTTACAGTTTTTTTCCCCCGGGGGCCGGGGGATATTGGGTTTTTTTTTTTTTCCCTTTTTTTGGTTTTTAATTTTTTTTTTTTTTATTAGTTTCCAAATAATTTTGATCTTTTTACTAGGAAATATGATTTTTTTTTTTTGTTGTATAATATAATTTTGAATACCCATGGCTTTTTTTTGATGGCTGTGATGTTTTATATATATACTAGTTCTTGTTTTGAAAAAACATGTTGTTTTATATAAAAAATTTTGTAAAACATTTATAATGGGTTGAATTATTTATTTAAAAAAAAAGGCAAAAAATTTTCTACAATGAATTTCAATTTAAAGAATAAAAAAATTTTAAAAATTCTAAAAAAATTTTCCCTTTTTTGGGGACTTCATCGGCCCCCTTTTTTTGGAAAAAATTTTAAAAACCCCTAAGGGGGGGCACCCCAACCCCCCGAAAAAGAAATTTCCCTTTGCAAAAATCCCCCAAAAAAAATGAAAAAAAAAATTCCCAAAATCCTTGGGTTATAAATCCTAAACCAAGACCACCATATCAATTTATGCATGAAATACCTGTTAATCTTTATATCATCACATACTTTATTGCCATGATTGATTTCATATCCATATTAAGGGATGGTACCAACCCGGGAGGGGTTTCTTCCCCCCAAGGAAGCTGGTCTCCATAATTTTGGGGAAAGTCGTGTTTTTTAAAATGTCCAAATTAAATTTTTTTTTATCTGGCTATCTCTTCGACTCACTAAAATATATATAAATTAAAAAGATTCAAAAAATTTTCCCCAGGTGAAAATGTCTGGAACAAACTCTACCATATTTCGTTAACTTATCCCCCACCAGTCTTAGCGTTTGATGGCATGTACCCCGGCCCCTTTCTGGGAAAATTTCCTTTTTCTTTTTCAACCAAAAGATGATTTGATAACAGGGTCAAATACAAACGTACAATTTACCAAAAAAATTTTTTGCCGTCTTTTTTTGCATTTTTGCATTTCAAAAAGAACAATATAAAAGGGATGATCATCACGAATTAAAAAAAAACCATTAATCCCAACTATTTTAATTTTTTTTTTTAAAAAGAAAAAAATTTTTTAATTCCCCCAAAATAAACAAACGGAAAAATAAGGTTGTTTTACCTAAAATTTTCCAACCATCTTAAAATTTGAAAAAACCAATTTATTGAGGGGTTTTTCTCCTTGCTAAGGGGGGATCATAGACAAATTAAAAATAAAGGGGGCTGTTTAAAAAATTTGGCCCGATCTTGACCACCAATTTTTTGGTAGGGGCCGGGTCGCGGGGGGCCCTTTTCCCCCAATAAACAGAGACTGACATTTTAATTTTCCCCCAAATTTTTACATTTGTCGAAAATGAAAACCACGTAATAATTTCAGAATAATTCTAATTTTTTGGTATAAAAAAATTAAATTATAGAAAAATACTATGTACTTGAATTATAAAACCCCCCGTCGAAAGGAAAGTTTTGTTATTCGGTTGACGCGGGAAATTTAAAAAATTTTTTAAAAAAGGAAAAAATATAAGCTTTTTTTACAAACTGACCCCTTTTTCCAAACCCCCTCAGCCCCAAAAAATTTTTTTCAAAAAATGATACTTTTTTCCCCTCCATGGGGTTTCCCCTTTCCATCACCTTTTTAGGAAATACAAGATTATCATAAACTGGGTTTTTTTAAATTTATACCTACTTGTTTCTCCTTTGTTAATAAATGAAAAAAAATTTTAAATTTTTTAAATTTTTTTTTTTTTGGGTTTTTTTTTATGATGAGACTGAAGAATTTTTTTTAAATTTTTTTGTTTTCGGGTTTTATTATTGTTTTGTCTGTAGTTGTACCTTGTCCTAGATACAAAAAAAAGTGTTTCTATAGTGTTCAATTTATTATTCTTGTTTTATAAGATCTTTTAATTTTGTTCTTGATATTATGAAATAGAGATTTAATTTGAAACTTTATTTTAACCATGAACAAAAATAAAGATTCTACAAAACGATTACTTTTATATTTCATTGGGGTCGGGTTTTCCATTCCCCCGTATTTCATTGATACCCTTTTTATGGAATTTCCAAAAAAGGGGGAAAAACGTCACCATAAATATATACCATATCAATCATATAAAAGTAACACATTTAAAAAAACCCCCCTTATCTCAATCATTTTTTTAAAATGTAAAATTCCCAGTTGCGAGATATGCCCCCCCTTTTTCAAATGGTGCCAATTTTTTTCTACAGGGGTTTTACCACTCTCTTTTTTTTTTAGTTTCTCTTCGGGGCTGTACCAAACTCACGGGGGGTTGGGTTTTTTGTGGGGGGTTTGTTTTTGGGGTTCGCTGTGAAAAATTATAAACACCCTTTTAAAAAATGGGACTATCAATCCATAAAAAATCATATTTTTGAATTTTTTGGGGAAAATATCGATTTTTTTAAATATAAAACAAATTTATATATTTATTTAGTTATTCGAAATGAATGTTTTGGTTTTTAATGTTATTTTCTCACACTTAATCTTAATTCGATTACCCTGGTTTTTAAACGATATTCAAATATTGATATAAAAACTAAAAAAGGAGGGGAAATTGGCCCCGCCCAAACCCCCGAAAAAATTATGTGTCTGCCAAACCAAATTCACAAAATTCTGGAGGAATGGTGTTTTTTATGCGGGGGGTTAGCCCCCCCCTAAAAAATTGTTTGTTCCCGGGGGGGGGCTGACGTTCTCACCTCAGGGGTGGGGGACCTTACCCCCCTTTTTTATTTAATGAAGGCATTTCAATGGTTTCTTCACTACTGACAAGCTTCGGTATGTCACTTGTTGATAGTACTGTTTTTCAATAATTTTCAATGTATCCCCAAAGTTATTTATTTGGAAAGGGGTGTACCATTTCTGAACTGGAATAAATATACATCATTCATTTTATAAATTATATTTAAATAATACAAACATTTTTTTTAATAATCTATTTTAATTATTCAGTATATTCATATCGAAGGTTCCAATGAGCGGTGCATGTTTTTTCTTCTTCTGCTCAGTTCATCAACCTTTTAATTTTTTGTCTTTTTTTTCCTTGGTTTTCGCACTTGAATGTTTGTCTTTAAAACTTTCACACTCCTCAGATATATCATTAAACAATTCTTTAAAAAGAACGAGTTACACAGTCTTGGTCTTCCATTTTTTGCCCAATATTCTTCAATCGTTTTCCTTGCATGTCATTCTGCCCAACGATGTGAGCTTGGTTAATGCCCAGGCCGACGGAACTGGTGCATTATTACATTTTAGTTTGCGACCAATTTGCTATGACATTTCTCATCCTTCCCATATAATGACAAACCATACTGATCAATCAATAATGGTTTCCATATATATGACAATAAATATAATTTTCAATTTGCTATGATATATAACGTTTGAATGTTGTGAATTATTAGTTCATTTCTGCATTTAATAATGTGATTAGAAGGTCCAATCTACTCTCGGGATTTGTATTGTATTCTTGGGCAAGTGTATCAATCATGTTCTTATTTTCGTTGGGATCACATTGATAGAACTCTATATCTTTATGTCCCCAAGGTAGTGTCTGTGTTGTGTTAGGAATGATAAATTGCTTATCGTCATCAAATGAGGCGCCACTTTATTTCTCAATTCAGTATACATATCATGTAAAATGCTTCTGAAGAATTCATCTTCCTAAACATTTTACCGCCATTTTCAACAATTTTTTGTAATCGTCAGGAGTCAATTGGTTCTTTATCACTGATCTTTTCACACCTTTAGCCCTCTTAACTTCGGTTTGCAAGCGATTGTACATAGTACGCTTTTAGCACCAGTACCATAGAGAACTAATTATGGGATCATCGGAAACTCATCTTTGAAATTACCTGAGACAGATGGCGTTACTGGCATATTTAATTCATTTTGTTCCCCATAATTAGATGTATCAAATTTGTCTATATTACTTTTATAAAATCATAAAGTTGTCTGTATTTACTTTTAAAATGGCAGTCTGTGTCGGTATACGGAAAGCATTCTGACCAAACTCTCTCCAATACATTCATAGTAAAATCATACATAACTGTCTTGGATAATTCCAAAATAAGAAACCCAAATACAGTGGTTTATCATCATGCACTTTCACTTTACCCATTTGAATTGCAACAAAGTTTTCGGAAAACATTGTGCTACTTTTGAAGTTTGGTCCAGCAATGAGTGCACTCGCTCCCATGTTCTACTTTGCACTTTGCCAATGTGTGACAAGTCTTACATCAATTCTATTGTCGACATTTTCCATTGTTTTGCCATAAACTGCATTGTTCATTGTTTATAAAAGTATTTTCAGATTTATTGTTGGACCTATTGCGCATTTGGGTATTGAGATCGATGTAAGACTTCATCCAACTGACTGCTTGAATCTCAATATTCTATGGGTATGCATTACAATCAAACCATTATTGATGGCTTGTTTCAAGTTCTTATAGTGGACTATGTATCTCCGTTTGTCATTCAAATTTGGAATCATTTTTCATTTTGCTCTTGGAATTGGGAGGAATGATGCTTTCCACCAGAAAAGATCTGAATGTTTATCGATGCAATTCTTGGGGATAATGTATGTCAACCTCAAGAACATATCCATTTGAATGATTGTCTGCCACATCCATTATGTCCAAGTTGGTGATTTCTTCACGGGTTAACCATGAAAATTCACCGGTAGGTAAAGGTTGTGACATGTTATGACCATATAGATTTGTGGCATCAAATATGAAATGAATGATGACGATTCATCTGGATCGAAATTAGGTAAAACTTATAATTCGCTATATGCTTCCTTTCACTGCATTGACTAATACCCCACGTATCCTTTTTTGAAAAAATGTATCATATCAATGTCGGTTAAAAGTTCAAGTTCCACGTCTGTGAATTTCAACATCGCATCCCAAGATAATCCCGGTGCGGTATAATACTGAGCTGGATCCAACTTATATGTATCTGAGCATATTCTTATGAGAATTCTCAGATACATCACCAACAGTATACATGAGACTTTAAATATAAATCGAATATTATCCCAGGCTCTTACACTCAACAGATCCCAAACACGTTTAGTTTTCATATAATCATTATCAGATACATTGTCATAGAATTGATTTTTCGTTTGGTAGACTTGAAACATTCAACTTGGAATGTCATCCACGGAACTATAAGGAAAAACACCTTTTTGTCTCATCAAATCAGATTTGTTCGTTTCAGGAAAACACTTCAACATCTCTACACATTGCTTATCCTTAAATTAGCCCCAATTTCTCCAACAGATTCGACATGAACTTAAAACTATCTATAAATCTCATTTTCAAATAATTTTTCTTCATTTTACCCTCTTTACTTTGATAGCTATGTGTATAGACATGTTTCGTGAATGTTATGTATTTTTCCTTAGTTTGGGGAATAACATCAACCTTATCATTTTCCTCATTCAATTCTTTAATGAACATATGGCAATCTAACCACTCATATTAGGCATACAATGGGGATGCAATTTGGTATTTTGAAATTCAAATTACAGGCAGAGTGCGCTGCTGGATCTTTTTCTCCCCGTGAGATGGCGTGGTCTCTGACTCTAACATCGCCTTCTGGGAAGGTTTTCACATATACCACAAGTAGTGGCATTATGGAATTCCATTTCCTCTTCAGGTGTTTGTTTATGCATCGGTTTCACATACCTCAAATGATTATTATATATATTTCTTAAATTTTCTTCTATTCGCATTGTGAAAACCTTTCCGCATCACCACCTCTATACAGGAAACAAATTTTGTTAATTTATCATTGAACGAACATTTTATCAGATAAGCAAATGAGTAACTTCGTGTTGAAGGTTCCATTCGTTGTATGGGAGTTCGGGATTCGGTTCACTCGTTAGAATAGGCTTTTGTACAGATTCGAAATCTGCATACACAACAAATGGCACCTTCATTTGACTTTCGAAATTTTCAAACATCAAAGTGTTCACCACCATCTTTCCAAATTTATTGATCCTAAAATCAGTTCGCGGTATTGTTGTAGACACATAATTACAATCATGCATCTGGTGATGCAAAGTAATCGCTCATTAGGAAAATATAATAAACACCCATCACAGAAAATTTTTTTGTGTTCATGTGCTGAAATCTGACTAGACACCAAGCTGAAAGATCTTTTATCCAACAATAATGACTATTTCCTTTCTCATCAGTAATAAGCAACAAATTGACATGTCTTCGGAGTTCCGTTTGAGAGTAGCGTAATGGACCCACAATCTCATATTGAACTTTTTTGTTTTCTATTTTAGACTCTAAACCATACACATTGACTGAAATATCATTTAAACACTCAAACGTTATTATATCCCGCAATTTAACTGGAAAATTCATACCTGTCAGATTCAGGACGCTATCATAGTGTGGGTATGAGGACATTTCCGACACGTAACGATTAGCGGAAATAATGCGGATGTCACAGCCAGGCGAAGCAGTGCTGATCTTCATCCTTCACATTGATCACACCTTTTCTATTCTTGATGAATTCCGGCGGCTATGTATGATGATCCACCAGGAGGCTATATTCATTTATATTCACCTCAAGGAACAACATTTTTCTAGAACAAATCCTAGAACAAATAAATATTATGAAGGACTTTTTTCGGTACAATTTTGTATGCTACAAATAACCTGAATCACGCTCCTCAAATTCCGTAGTTTGAGCGATAATGATATCGCGAAAGGTATCGAATAATCCATTCAAATCGCTGGATCGATCGACAATTCGGTTCGGAGAGTTGAATGATTTGATGTCTGTCAATTCCTGGGTTTGGATGACATAACTGCCAAATACTTCCATGTTCACCTCAATTCAGTTGTGTAATTCAATGATTTTTCCAATAGTCCAATGACTCTTGCTTGATCCCATTGAAAATGGGCCATACTCAGTATACACATTATCGCTAGCCACTCATAGCTTGCAATGCGACACTTTAAAGCATTTTTGATCATGTGTATGCCATTACTAAATGCACACATGAATTCGTCCTGTGTGCTAATGTTCTATTATTGCGAATTGTTTGACCATATGGTAATGTCACATTACAACATTGACATGTATACAATGGCGCAAGTGACGAAGAGTCATCATCGTCATTATCAATTTCACACGCTTTGTTGAAGAAGGACCTCCCGACAACTCTCGCGTTGATGGCGACGCAGATTATCACTACAGTAAACGATTTACCACAATTACAAGAATACATCTTTGAAACTTGCTCTCGATAGTCGAGGAGAAACTAATCAGGACATGCACCCACATCTCTTTTATGTAGCGGAGTGGGCACAATGAAAGTCACACTCCGTTTAGTTCCACCCACTGACCTTAGGGGTGCATGATGCGATTCCTCCATACTGAAACAACGTCAGAGTGGATTCTGTGAAGGTCACCTTGAAAATGTTTACCCTTCCAATACTCAAGGTCATCAAGGTGAAGGTGGTACGAACGATATGCACTCTCCCCCAATGCTCAAGGTTATCTCAAGGTGAAGGGTGTCTGAGATATGCACTCTCACCCAATGCACAAGGTCATCCCAAGGTGAAGCGTTCTAGGACGATATGCACTCTCCACCAATGCCAAGGTCTCCAAGGTAAGGACAGACAATTGCACAACTATGTGCCTTCTACCCTCCCAATTATCCATCCACTCGACCTTGAGTTACACTTCAATGTCAGACTCCCTATGAGACAGCAGTCACCTTGAATTATATGCAATGTCCTCTACCCCACTCCGTCTCAAGGTCACTACAAGGTCAACGATACACTTACACACGCAGCCAAACACCCTTCTCAAGGTCAGAGGCGTGCGTTGGGGGGGGTCAAGTTCATAAGTGGTGGGATGAGATTCAGAACCGGCTTAAATCTCCTACTGATGTTTAATTTTTTTTCGCTCCATCAATGATGAAAAATGCCTATTGTAAAATTCTTTTCCGTGATCGCTTTGTATGTGTTTTGGAGAATACGTGGCGTCTTTTGATATCATTTTCATAGCATTAGTTACTGCTATCCCAGTCTTTGCCTTGACTGGCTTTGTCCATAGATATTTGGAATAACAATCGATAACCACCACCAAAATATAACGATTAGCTTTATTAATTTTGGCATGAGGTTGAAATTCAGCGAGATCAATTTGCCATAAATCTCCTAGACCTTTAACGACGATAGATCTTCTCTGGAAGTTACGACGAGCCGGCTTGTGCATCAACAACTTATCGTTTGCCATACTGATGCTTCACAATAGTTGCATCAATCAATATATAATGCCTTCTTCGCGGAGCTCTCCTATTATCGATATTATCTCATTATCATGACCTGTGTGTCCAGACGCTTTCGATCCTATGAGCAATCGTAAACGATCCACTAATTCTTTAGACTTATTCCAATATATATATATATATATATATATATATATATATATATATATATATATATATATAGTTTGTGTTTTGCAATTTCATTTTGTTTCATCCCTTCCCACTACTTATATCATTGACTGATTTCAATGGTGGTTTTATGATCCTTGATATTTTTAGATTTTCTATATTTTATTCCATTTTTCACCTGATTCTTCTTGTACAATGCTTTCCTTAAATCCAATATTTCAACATAAGTGTGTTGTATTCTCACATCATCCACAGCAGGAGGTTCCTTGAGGAACATCCAGTTATATAAATCTGAAGTGCCAGGAAATTGACGTACTTGTATTGCCCCATCCCAAAAGGAAATGTTGCCACCACCAAAGCGTAATTCTAGATTTCCCATGATTAATTTTTGTGTTAAAGTTTCTACTCGTATACCATAATTTGTATCATATGCATTGTGTCCACTCAAAAGATTTTTCACGTGTTCTCCCAATTTCTTAACATTGTCAACACTGGACGATTCCAAATTTGTTGAACCCATTGACGATGAAGAGGGTGTTTCGAATAATGTAGTTGCTGCCATTCTTCGCTCTTTGATGGTTTCATTCTCAATATCTGACAATGATACATTCCTACTGAAAGAATATTTTTTTCCAATTGGAGTGCTCATTGGGGTGGAGCGGTTTATGGAAGATGTAGGTGGTTTCACAGTAGCTGCAGAAGAAAGTACATTAGGTTTTGTTATAGGATCATACAATTTTTCAAGTGCTATCTTGTCCTCCATATTTCCGTTTTTGATAGACAGGAATTTTTGTCGTACCGAGTCTGTCGCTTCAACTAGTTGACGTTTCGTAACCATTTCAGCTTCTGCACATTCATCTCTCAAAATGTTCATTATTTCCAATTCTTGACATACCACCACTTATATTGAAGGGTTCTCACTGAAGTTCAATGGACGTTTGAGTATTTTTGAATTGACATATCAAGGATATATGAAGTTGTCGAATCCTTTGCGATATCGTCCATCCCGTAACTTTCTCTCTCCAACATTTCGTACACATCATTTGAAATTCTTTGAATGTTGCATCAGGTGAGACGTGATCGGAAAAGATGTGATGTAAATTCGTTTCATCTTGCTTGAATATGATATGATGATGATTATCACGAACCAACTGTTTGGAAACTCGTGAATAGGTCTGTGCAAGATAGAAGCAATCAACATATTTATGGCGTCCCATACGAAAATATGATCGGATAATATCCTGCTTTCCACAAATCACATCATCAAAAATGAACACTGAATTTGGTTTGGCATCAGAGGGTTGCACAATATCTGCATTATTACTGAATGTGAAAAAGCCCAATTCTTTTATTGGTGCTAACACATTGCACAAGTATTCATATTTCGGTTGATTCAACGACTTTGAATAGAGATAAACGTTTGCAAATCGCAATCTTTGTGGATGTGTCAGTAGAGATATCATGGCATTTGTCTTTCCGCAATTTGACGGACCGATGATTAGCGAGCGAACAGATGATGGAAGTAGTGGGCCATGTCTCAATGAGTTCGCCCCATTTAATCCAGTACCGATTTTCTCATCCAAATTATCTACTGCAAACTCTTCTTTTTGCTTGACAATGCGCATTGTTTGACGGTTCAACACTTATAATGCAAGATGTGTGAGATATGTTTCATTTAAATGTCTACCACCACACGGAGCAGACGTAAAAGCAACAGATCGAATAATAAAAAAAAGGTCGGAGGATTTGTAAATTCTTTAACAAATAAATTGCCGTTTGAATTGAATCTGCCTGGAGGATATCAATATTGTGGACCCGGAACCAAATTGCAAAAACGATTGGCACGCAACGATCTAGGCATCAATAAATTGGATAGGGCCTGTAAAACACATGACATTCAATAGTCGGAGAATCTCGACGATATTGAAGCTAGACACAAAGCGGACAAACAGCTTGAATACAGTGCTTGGGATAGGGTCAAATCGAAGGACGCAAGCATTCATGAGAGAGCACCGCTCTACTAGTCACCAACATAATGAAGGCGTGAAGGCGTTTCGGTATGGGTTGTAATGTGAACAATATCAAACAACGAAGGAGAAAAAAAAAATCATCGAAGAAAATGGGCGAAATAAAATCAGAAAAGTAGCATTCAGAGCAGGAATTGTACGGAAAGTTCGGGATGAATTACATAAAGCTGGAGGTGATCAATTCGTGACAAACAACAGAAAAATGGCCAAAACAATGGCATTGAAAGCAGCACGTAAATATTTGAAAGCAGCAGGTGGAAAAAAAAAATTCGGACACCTCGCATAATACCTATTCCGAAAGTTGGTGGAATTTTACCATTGATACCAATTTTTGCCGGATTGTCTGCATTGGGTAGTTTGGCCGGTGCTGCTGCAGGTATAAGCAGAGCTATAAATTCGGCAAGTGCGAGCAAAAATGATCTAAAAGAGGTAAAACATCATAACAGAAAGATGGAGGCGATAGCTATAGGAAAAAAGGGTAGTGGCATATTTTTGAAACCATATCGCAAAGGCCTCGGTATCTACCTCAAACCATATACATAAAAAAACTAATCGATGCTCTACCTCTTAAACCTCTCACAGATATCGATCTGACACATTATGCCAAACAATTAAAAATTCCACAATTTCGTGGTGTATTCATGCGTGATAATTTGCCCACCTCAGGACCACGTAATCATGAAACAGCCATCATCAATTTGGATGGATTCAGCGGTTGAAGAACACATTGGGTGGCATACAGGAAAATTGGAAGAGATGTAACATATTTCGACAGTTTTGGAGATTTACCCCCACCAGTGGAGTTGGTCCATTACTTCAGAAAAGGTACACATGCAGTCGGAAAAATTATGTATAATTATGAACGTGAGCAGAAATACAATACAGTTGTGTGTGGACACTTATGCTTGAAGTTTCTCTCTCTTCCAATCACAAGAAAAAAACTAAAATGGATTTCACTCCAGAAATATATAGAGAGGCTATTAAGAGAATGGGGCATTCCTTCATCGCATATTCAAGATTACGCAGCTTGAAAAAATGAGTAAATTTCAACTTGCAGATATGCCCGAAGAGGTCATTATTTCTTGTGCAGCTAATGAAATTTCATCGGTTTGGGAAATACTTCCCAAACACCTTCAAAGGATATTGATTTTTTAAAATATAAATATTGCTATGAACATCATATGGACAATGCAAGTGTTGGAACATCTAATTCCAGTGAAGTGAATGCGGACCCATACCTCGAAAACTATTCTGCTGTTACTGCACCATCGATGATTGTAATATTGGCGCCAATAACAATCAAATTGTATTGGGACACACAATGCCGCCGAGGAAACGAAGAAAATCATATCACATGTGTTGTGAACAACAATAAAATGATTTGTTATCATATGAATGCAATCAGTCATGTCACGAAAGTTCGAGCTACAAGCTGTTGGATCCAGTGTCTTGAGTGCAGACTACTACCCACTCATTGAGCTGGATGAGAATAGCCGTTATGGATTGGGGCTTTTGGGATTCTATGGATGCAACACAATCCACAACATCACGGAAACAAACAATTCGATCACTTTTGCCATCACTGTAGAGGAAACTACACTCAGTATGATATATGATATAGAAATACCAAGTGGCGCATATGAGATAGAAGAAATAAATGCTGTTATCCAACGAGAACTTGAATTCCACGTATTTCATGACGCGAAACATGATGACACCACATTGGATGGATTGTTCAGCCTTCGAGCAAACAATAATACATTCAAATGTATGATGCAATCGAAGTATGTGGTGGACCTGAAACATGAAAACTCAATAGCTTCCCTGTTGGGATTCGAGAAAAAAGAATTCAGTGCGAATCGCATGCATGAATCTACATATCCTGTGAATATTGTACCCGTGAGACTCATTCGATTGGATTGCAATATCATTTCAGGATCATACATAAATGACGAAGAGAATCATATTCTTTTTTCATTTGATGTTGATGTTGAGCCGGGTTATAATATAACAAAAGAGCCAGACAACATTATTTATATGCCCATCGACAACATTACTCTGCGCATATTGGATCATCGAAATAATCTCATTGATTTTGGTAGTGTGGAAGAAATAGTTGTCATATTGGAATTGAAGAAATTGCAATAACGAATGTAATGGGTTTTTGCTACAACAAACGACAGAACAGTGAATACGAAATATTATCACCAAACAAGGGTCGTCGTCCATCAAATATCGTCAAAAAAATTTGCCTGAATATTTTCAATGAACCAGTGGTCGATCATTCTCTCATAATTCTACACGAGCATACAAGAAGGTCATTCCACTAGTGTTTGCTGAACGGCAAAGACATACATTGTCAGCGAAAGATCTCAATTTTCTGAAATCTATTGGACTCAGAATTCGACAATAAAATGGTGCTCGGAGCAAACAGTGACAAATTGAATATTTTCAATGAACCAGTGGTCGATCATTCTCTCATAATTCTACACGAGCATACCTATAAACCATACGGATCACCATTGTTCAAGAATTCAGATGAAATCCAAATTCCAATCAACAATCAAGATATAATACTGGACATTGCCGACAGTTTCATTTACATTGAGGGAAAATTCAAACCAAATTAAGTGAACAAACTATGCTATCTTTTCAACAATGCTTTGGCATTCCTCTTCGATGAGATCCGCTATGAAATGGGTGGTGAGCAAGTTGCCGTTGTTCGAAAACCAGGCAAAACATCCACAATGAAGAATATGGTTTTATTTGGTCAATCGCATTCTCACATGCTTTTGACAACTGGATGGGGACTTTCCGACCCAAAACAACACATCATTGACACCCAGTCATTTATTCAGTGGAAAACTTCCTCTCAAATATTTGATGGTTTTGCGAGGATTATAAGAAGAGCATTCTGAATGCAAAACAAGAACTGATTTTGATTATAGCTCGCCCCTTCAATAATTCATATATTGGAGAAGTTGATGCCACTTTGGAAATTACAAAGATTGAATGGAAAATAAAAACATGTTGTGCCCGATGACAAGCAGAAGGTCAAATTATTCAGTAGAATAAATAGAGTGGTCTGAATTCAAAAATCAAGTTGGCTTATCGTATGTCTGATCTTTATGAATTACTCTCATTGCGTAGCACATCTTCAGACATATGGGCAATAAAAACAACCAACACTTTGGAAACACCTCGCTTCATAATTATTGGTTTTCAAAGTACCAACGCATCCGAGAACAGAGCACTAGATGTGCGAAATTCATAAATGCAGACATAAATAACATCCGAGTGTATTTGAACTCTGAAGTCTACCCATATGAGCGTTGGAACCTGGACTTCGATAAAAAACTATTCTCTTCAGCTTACTATGCATATGAGGACTTTCAACGTAGTTATAATGACAAAGATATGAGTGAACCACTCATGGACCTTGAGACATTTCAACATTTCACATCAACCGAATGCTACAAAATCATCTACAGTGGATATCAAGCTGGAGTTCGAAACAGGAAAAACTAAATTTCCAGGCAACACCAAAGTCAATGCACTCATTATACTCATCATACACGTAATTCATATTGAGTAAAACTTGAATTATATTAATTTTTTTTACATTAATTAAATCTTTATTGTATTTAATTATCAATTGTATATGTGTAATGGATCAAAAAATAAATACATTTCTTAAAAAATATGTTTTATTCCAATTATAATTTATTTTCTACAAGGTCATCATCATAATCCTCATTGTGGAATTTATATTTCTGCTTGATGTCATCCGGTAGAAATGGTGAAAGGGTGGGGAGAAACTATTCCAGACCATATTTGATCTTCTCATCGCAGAATTGCTGAAAGTTCAAGGCTCCTTCACTGAATTTGTTGCATATTTCAGCACCAGCATTGTACTTCCCATTATCACACATATATCTTCTTATTTCGTCTTCATCGAAGCAAACGTTCAAATCATAGTTTGTGGCATGGTGGGCATCTTGACTCAAGGCATTCAAGTAGGAGTTCAATCTCACGATGGCTGTATTGATGTCCAACATTGACTCGAGTAATGCATCCACATATTGAAAACTGAAACGAAAAAAAGAATTGTTTATATATTCCAATGATATTCAAATAATTTTACTTACATGAAAAAAAATGTGATGCTCCAAATATATTACTTCTACACTGAATGTTATTTTTTTAGTGGAGAAATATTCAACATAAAATCACTATATCCTAACTATTAACATTTAAACAATATTATCATTCAGTGAAGTTGAATTCTACTAGAGGTCGAGTTCTTAAACCCCCTGATACTTGTATACTCTGACCCAAATATGTTATTGTATATTTGAAATCTGAAGCATTTATGCAACTGACACTGTCCGCATTGAATTCATCTGAAATACTTTTTGACAACCATGATTTGGATAAAGCATTATTATCATCACGTGATGTCATCAGAATAGATCTCCCATATCGGGTTATACAAATCGTCATACAAATTATGTTGAAAGCTTTACCGATGGGTAATGGTGATATTGCTCTTTGTTCAAAAACTCCCACCCTCTGTTCAATTATTGAAGAATTGATTCTCTTCAAATCTACTTTTGGAAGAGACATAGTAAGACTGCATGAAGAAATATAGATAAAAAAATACACTCACTCAATTGAGAAACTTCTCGTAATCTGTTTTCACTCTAATGAATATATTCAACTTATGATTCCTCAACAATTGACTTCAAGCATTCTATAAGGGACAAAATCCCCACCCTATATATATATATATATATATATATATATATATATATATATATATATATATATATATATATGAAGGTCACACCCCGTTTGGTTCCACCCACTCGACCTTGGGGTGCATGATGTGATTCACTCCATACTGGAACAACGTCAGAGTGGATTTGTGTGAAGGTCACCTTGAAAATGTTTACCCGTTCAGAGATCTCAACTCAATGTCAAGGTCATACAAGATCGAATGTGGGATGAACGATATGCACTCTTCCCCAATGCTCAAGGTCATCCCAAAGTGGAAGGTGTCTAGAACGATATGCCCCTCTCCCCCAATGCTCAAGGTGAAGCGTGGTTTGAACGATATGTACTCTCCCCCAATGCTCAAAGTCATACAAGATCGAATGTGGGATGAACGATATGCACTCTCCCCCAATGCTCAAGGTCATCCCAAGGTGAAGCGTGGTTTGAACGATATGCCCTCTCCCCCAATGCTCAAGGTCATCCCAAGGTGAAGCGTGTCTAGGCGGTATCCTTCCCCTATCAAGGGGACAACTTATAACGAAACGAAAACTTGTGCCTTCTCCCCCCCCCCCCCAATGTTATCCATCCACTCGACTTCGAGTTACCCCCAATGTCAGACTCCCTATGAAACAGCAGTCACCTTGAATCATATTCAATGTCCTCTACCCCGCCCCATCTCAAGGCACTTACACACATAGCCAAACCCTCCTTCTCAAGGTCAGGGGCATGCGTTGGGGGGTCGAAATGAAGGTCGTGGGGGGGGGGGAGAGATCCAAAACCGGCTCAAATCTCCTACTCATCATGTTCCCAAAATGTACCGAATCAATAGTCAATGTAGGTATAATGTATAATTCACAATGAAAACGGGATACTCGATTTTCTAACACCACAATTAAACACGCTCAGGCAAACAAGAAGCAAACTCTACGCAGACATTTGCTTGCCTGCTTGTTTATGGCTCTGCTCATAGGGACACTCGCAGTCTCCGGTGATTTTCCCAATCACCTTTCTTCAGGCATTCTGGTCGTTTCCCTCCAGGTGATTTTGTCCTGCTTGATGCTGTAACTTGATATGTTTGGTCTAAAATAACTCAAAACTTTCCAATTAAGGTGTCAAGGAAATGAAGGAGGTTATAAGACAGCTAGCACCCCAATAGCACACAGAGGTCATAAATCGGTTGTACAGACGTCTACTAGACCTTTCGCAAAAGTCCATGACTTATGTCTTGTAATATGCTAAGACGTCGCTATACGCAATACGACAAAAGGCACACTCTCGCGACGTCACATCGACGTTATAAAGTAGTGGTAATGACTTGCCAATATAGACTTACATAAGCCAGTCGCAAAAGGGTCGTTCTGTGGTCTTAGTCTTGTCATTATATCATTATGCATGAAGGTCATAATCTTATCTAATATGTATTACAATATGTATACCATATCAACAGATTTTATATAATATTAATATAATATATAAGTCAGCCTTCCTTTACATGTTCATGATACTCTGTGGTAGTGTCCTATATCCACTATATACTAACAACAAATGGCCGTGATAGTTATCGAGATAAAAATGATTTTCATTTATGTAAGAATTGTTCTGAAACTCTAGTGACCAAGCAAATCCATGTTTACGATCAAATTCAAAATCTACTCACTTAAAATTCATGCACCTCGGAAATGAAGAGAGATAAATATTTATTTTCATTTCAGAAAAAAAATATTTCTTCAATTTTTCTCATTAATCGTTGAAATATGTATTACGAAAAATACTTGATTAGCACATCTCAAATGATTTTTAAATTGATATAACACCCAGGGTCCCATATTTTTTATTTTAAATATTTTTGTTCCAATATGGCTACCAGAATGATGTTATCAATCAATCGAAAAACATGGATGCCGTCCTTCTTGTGTCGAAAAGTTGTAATTGGTATGTACTACCATAGAATGTTTGGTCTAAAAATAACTCAAAACTTTCCAATTATAGGTATCAAGGAAATGAATAGATTCAAATCACCCCAAGTAGCACACAGAGGTCATAAATCGGTTGAACAGACGTCTACTAGACCTTTCGCAAAAGTCCATGACTTATGTCTTGTAATATGCTAAGACTGCTATGTATGCCAATACGACAAAAAGTCACACTCTTGCGACGTCACATCGACGTTATGAAGTAGTGGTAATGACTTGCCACTATAGACTTATATAAGCCAGTCGCAA
Organism: Gonioctena quinquepunctata; assembly: GCA_018342105.1. Classification (NCBI taxonomy): domain Eukaryota; kingdom Metazoa; phylum Arthropoda; class Insecta; order Coleoptera; family Chrysomelidae; genus Gonioctena; species Gonioctena quinquepunctata. The sequence continues at coordinate 17,776 of JAFIRS010006449.1, forward strand.
AAGGGTCGTTCTGTGGTCTTAGTGTAGTCATTATATCATTATGCATGAAGGTCATAATCTTATTTAATATAGTATTACAATATGTATACCATATCAAAAGATTTTATATAATATTAATATAATATATAAGTCAGCCTTCCTTTACATGTTCATGATACTCTGTGGTAATGTCCTATATCCACCATATATACTAACAACAAATGGCCGTGATAGTTATCGAGATAAAAATGATTTTCATTTTAATAATTGTTCTGAAACTCTAGTGACCAAGCAAATCCATTTTAACGATCAAAATCCAATTCTACTCACTCAAAATTCATGCGCCTCGAAAATGAATGGTGATAAATATTCATTTTCATTTCAGAAAAAATATATTTCATCAATTTTTCTCATTAATCGTTGAAATATGTAGACCATATTGCGAAAGATACTTGATTAGCACATCTCCAATGATTTTTGAATTGATATAACACCCAGGGTCGCATATTTTTTTTTTTTAATATTTTTGTTCCAATATGGCTACCAGAATGATGTTATCAATCAATCGAAAAACATGGATGCCGTCCTTCTTGTGTCGAAAAGTTGTAATTACTCCGGTATGTACTATCATAGAATAGTTTACGAGTGTCTCAAAGACATCGCAATATCTTACATAAAAAAGTTGTAATGTAGTCGCTGTGACCACAAGTAGCAAGTTTTGTTGTACTAACGTCGTAAGGCTATCAAAACAGAAAAAAATATACACTGAGTGCATAAGCATTCTGCTAGTTCCGCCTAATGAGGAACGCTAAAAATAACTGACATTTACAATAGAGGTTATGTTGATGTTGAACAGTTATATTTAAATATTTTTTATTTATCACTCGAAGTGCACCTACATATTATTTATGTCTTTCCTTGTTGTGAAAACAATTGAAGGAACTGGATGAACTTCATTTTTTTGCAGTGTCCCGATAGACTGATTAATTATTTCAGATGTTAATTTTGGGGTAGGCACGCTCCAGTTCTCTTGTAAGGCAGATTGGATTTTTGTTTTGGCATTTTAATCATTCATACGGAACTGAATATTCTACATACATAACACAATATACCTATCCAACAAAAATAACATAACCAACAAAAATAATCTAACCAGATACATAATGTAATCATTACGACCAAAGTTCATCAGTTGATAAAACTGCATTACATGAGTACAATATGTAGTCGTAGAAACGTTTCGAAAATCTATTCATTAGAACCACATATGTTCATTGTCATAATAACCTCACAGCAACTGCTCTTAAATTCTACTTAACGACACATACAATTTATTTACATACAAACCACAGTACAACTTCATATCGGAAATTCTTTATTGTACTCTCGTTATATCTACTACACGACGTCATAGCAACGCCTGAAGGTTATAAAACGCACATTAACTTTTTGGTTCTAAGGCCTGGTTTCACAAAGTGTAGTTAACTCATGGTGTTAATGCTAAACTTGTAGTTAATTACCGAATGGGTGTCTCACAACTCTTGGTTTTGTTTGACTGTTGGTGTTAACCGCGAAAAAGATAACCGAAGGAAGAAGTATCGGTTAACTACAAACATGAAAAGTTACCGGGATTTCATAACCTACATATTTGTTTTGGATGGTAGTTCTTAGTTTTCCGAGAGAAAAGATAATAATGAATGATGATGAGGTCAATGCGTTCAGTAGTGACAAGGAGGCTGCAAGACCTAGGGTATTTAGACTTAGGACAAATTATTTTGAGGAATATGATCACATCGAGTTTTTCAACCGATTGTCCCCCAGAATAGTGGAATATCTAGTTGAGGAACTTGAGGAAAGAATTGCGCATCCTACACAAAGGTTGTATTTGAAATATTTTTTTTGAAATTGATCAACATTTTTCTAATTTCAGAAATGATTGTTTATCTGCCAGCCAACAAACTTCACTTGCACTAAATTTTCATGCCAATGGGTCATTTCTGAGAACAACTGGTGATTTTTGCGGGGTTAGTAAATCAACCGCTAGCAGAGTGATGCGAAAGGTTAGCGTTGCTATTGCTGCTCTGCGCCCAAGATATATAAAAATGCCAGAAGGAGACGAAATTAATGAAATTAAACAAGAATTCTATAACATTGCACGGTTTCCTCGGTGTATAGGTGCTCTGGATTGCACCCATGTTAAGTTACAGTCTCCTGGTGGTGAAAATGCAGAGGTTTATAGAAATAGAAAACAGTTTTTCTCTTTCAATGTTCAGACAGTTGCAGATCAGAATTTGAAAATTAGAGATATTGTTGCAAGATGGCCTGGTTCATCACATGACTCCCAAATATTCCGATTTTTTTTATTGTATGCATCTTTTGAGCAGGGTCACTATGGTGATTATAGTTTGCTGGTGGGTGATAGTGGATATCCTATCAAGCCTATTTGATCACTCCCCTTCAGGATATCAGAAATGAAGCTGAAAACCTCTTCAATGAGTAACAGATAAGAACAAGAAACTGTGTAGAACGACAATATGGTGTCTGGAAATGGAGATTTCCTGCATTAGCTATGGGATTACGAGTCAATTTAGATACTGCTCGAGCCATTATCGTTGCCACAGCTGTTTTGCACAATATTGCCTGTGATCAAAATGAAAAGTTGCCACTTGTGAATGCAGAACAGGAAGCTGCTGTGCATTTTATTGATAATGTTCAAGTGCCAAATATACTCAACAGAGATCTGATGGATGCCAATAATAGAACCAGGTTCAACTTGGTGAATACTCACTTCACCAGATTATTTAATATTTGATATTAAAATAATGTTGTTTATTTTATTGGATATTTTCTGTTTTCATTTCAGCAACCAGAGAGAACTACAAACATTTCATCATAACTAATAAAGCACCTTGAAAAATAAAAATTCTTGATTGAAAACCAGTGCATTAAAAAACAATCATCTGAATTGAAGTGCAAATTTCAGATTTTTTCTAAAGGTTTTCAATGGAGAATGTCTTCTATTCAACTGAATACTTTCCAGGAGGTTGTCATGAAAGTTGGGAGATTGTAACCTAAAGAACATCTCACTTCCTAATTTTGAAAGAAATCAAAGTGAGCAGTGTGTTAAAACTATCCTTTTGTGAGACAGAAATGCAAAAACATCAATAGTAAATAATAAAATTCAGATCAAATCAACATTTTATTAATAAACAAAACATATTTAGGACATAGAAAAGATCAACATAAGATGAACTCAGTATTTCCAACTTTTGCCTTTTATTTCACTATCTTTTTTGTAAAATAATCATTTTTAAACAATGTTCCTCCAAAAACTTTGTCTTCTGAAGCCTGACAAAGTCTAATTTCTACTGAATGAGTTGCGAATTCAGAGATAAGTACTTTTTTGTCATCACATTTTTCTTTGTTGTGATGGATTTTCGCCTTTTCTCTTTATTTCCATTTTTTACATCTAAATTGGTTGTTAAGGGTCTTCTCAAATGTGCCCCACAATATGATGACCAATCACCGTGTTCCTGATTTTCCTGAACTGGATCGGTATTTAATGTATTATCTACTGGAATGTCTGTAACCAACTCATATACCACTTCATCATCGAATGGGTTTTCGATAGCATAGTTATGGTCTTCAATCAGAACATCGCTCTCTGAAAATTAATAACCTTATTGAACACCACAGTTTATTTGTATATACCTAATAGAGATAATACAGATTCTGGAGTTTTTATGCAACAATAATAATATATAAAAGAAAATTTTGCAGGTCATCAAACAGTCCAAAAAAGGTAATCTTGTTTCTGAAAATCGCTATTTCATTGGTCGACATTCAAACCAGGTGAATCTTGTTTCTGAAAATCGCTATCATAAGCATTCTGTATGCCATATATTTGGTCTCCAATCATTTATTTGATAGTCATGTCGATATCATCCACTGGGACAGGATTATAAGAGCCCCCACCGGTTTTACATATATTCAATTTGTTTTCAGTAAGATGTCTAAAAACCATGGTGTATTCACTTATACCTGTGAAATATTGGGACAAACTGGGGGACACCAGCCCACTTGATAAAGGGAGTTATCTAGAGTTTCAGATGGCGCCGACGTCGTTTCTTGTCATAATTCAGTAAACTGCAATTACAGACCACACAGGGTGTTTTTGTTATTTGTGTCTCTGATCCATTCTGTGATTGTGCTTTTGTCGCCTTTAAGGTTATGTCAATTCGTTGGGAAATATTATGAGGTTGATCGATCGATGTAACATATTTTAGAACAAACTATTCCATGTACTCATGTCAGTGTTATATATAATTTTCGAGAGGTGTTCCGAAATAATTCTAATTATGAAACGTACCAATTTATTTTGTATGGTTAATTTTCTATTGATACGGTTCCACCGAGTTGGTACTTATGTATTTCTGTCCCTGTTTGCTGATGATAAAAATCTCATGATGGAGCGGACAATGATTTCAGGAAGTGCTGTAAATTACATACAATTACTTTAATTAGCTTTCAAACCAATAAAAGTACGGGAGAAGCAATCTCTCTCGCTTTCTGAAAAATGTATTGTAACGAACCTAGGCCGGACCTGTCGCCTCGCGTGTTGCCGTCGACAGCGATGAGATCATCCCCGGAGATATTCGAGAACCATCCAGTCGCTCTCCCGCGGAAAACAACGGTCAATATTGGAAACAATTGGAACATGCCGTCGCCAACTGCCGGAATTCGAAAGATCGGGAATCCTGTGACGGAGATAAATAGGTAGCCCTCAAGATGGCACGGACAGTCTGAACGAGCCCATACGATCGAGCTATTCAGTAGCGTAGTAATATAAATTAAGTTGTAGATTAAGTGTGAAATAAATTATTAAAACCAAGTTAAGTTTATTCACGTTACAATTGGTGTCAGAAGTGGGATAGTTACCCTCTCCCGAGAATAGATGACACCCTAGACACGTTGGCTGGTTCCACGATTTTCTCGACCCTTGATCTGAAGAGTGGATATTGGCAAGTAGAACTGGCTCAGGAAGATCGGGAAAAGACTGCTTTTACCATCGGCTCAGGATTGTGGCAGTTCACCGTTATGCCATTCGGGCTCTGTAATGCTCCCGCCACATTCGAAAGATTGATGGAGACAGTGCTGAAGGGACTCTCATGGAACACGTGTCTAGTGTATCTCGACGACATAATTGTGGTCGGCAGATCGTTCGAGGACCACGTGAAAAACTTGGAGGAAGTATTCCTGCGTCTTGCGGATTTGAAGGTAGCGGAATTGAAACAGGAATTGGAGGAAAGGGAACTGAAAACGACAGGTAAAAAGCAAGTACTCCAGGAAAGACTTGCAGAAGGACTTATACAAGAAGGTGAGGACCCCGAAACATTTTTATTCGAAGTTCCCGGAGGTGATTTAAGTTTGAGAAGCTTTCTAGAAATCTGGAAGAGAAGCTTCTAGAAAATTCAAGAAGCCTGGAAGAGAAGTTCCTGGAAAACACAGAAGGCCTAAAAAAAGAATTGTGTGGTGTGGCTAATTTCCTAGAAGAAAGAATGGGAACGGTTGAGACAGAGATAGATAAAATTAGGGAGCAAATGAACACGGAGGTAGATAAAATCAAAGATGGGGTCGAGGCAGAGATGGACAAGATGAAGGAAATAATCAGCGATGGAATCAAAGACGGAATCGAGGCAGAAATGGACAAAATAAAGGAAACGATCAGTAAGCTGGAAAAACAAATTAATAATGCGTCCTCCACAGAGATGGTTAACGAAAATGCAATGCTGGACTTGAGTTTGAACGTGGATAAAGTTCAAGAGGGTATAAAAGATGTCAAGGTCATTTCAGAAATAGGGAAGCTTTCCATGAAGCCGCCTCAGTTCGACGGAAAAACTCCATGGGCAAATTACCGCCGGCAGTTTGAAGCAGCAGCCAAAGCAAACGGATGGAATGCAGGGGAAAGAGCTGTAGCACTGACACTTGCATTACGTGGAGAAACGACAAATATTCTACAAACTCCCACCGCCGAAGAACAGGAGGACTATGATCAGCTGATTAAACATCTAGAATTACGATATGGCCACGCCCATTTTGGAACACGTATACCACTCCCAGCTGAAAAATCGCTGCCAAAAATCGGGCGAATCCCTACAAGAATTCGAAACTGACATTGCACGCTTGGTTCGTCTCGCATATCCAGCCACACCAGAAAATGTAATGGAGCGACTAGCGGTTCAAGCATTCCTGGATGGACTCCGTGACCAAGAAACCAGACAAGCGTTGACACTAGCCCGTCCAACACATCTCGTAGACGCACTGGCGCTTGGAGTTCGAGGCAGCGAAACAATCTTGCAAAAGCCAGAGTAAAGTCCGAATGATTGAGGAAGACTCACAGGAGCCTGCTAATTTGGAAGCTGCCATAAGGAAAGTGATTAAGGAAGTGTTCCCTGAGAAAAGACAGATAAGATGCTGGAATTGTGGCAAAATTGGACATGTGCGTAGCAAATGTCCAACATTCAAAACACGACTCCGATGCAGGAAAACTAAAGAAGGTCGACGAGAAGGGGCAATCGTCGGCCTGTGTCCAGCAACCCTGGTTAACAACGCATATGTCGCTATCCGCAACGACAGAACAGAGGTGTTTTCGTAGACAGTCTCATCAATAACGAGCCTTGCACCATGCTGCTAGATACAGGTGCGACTAGGACAATTCTCGGACCTTCCTTTGCCAGAACACCGGAACGAATTGAACCGACAACTTGGAAGCTACGCACAGCAACAGGGAGCCAGCTACTGTATATGGCGAGCTACCGTTGAAATAATTTTGGGCAGCACTAAAGTGAAACATCAGGCACTTGTAGCGGACATCGAAGACGATGCAATCATCGGAATGGACATCATGAATTCCAGAGGGTTTGGATTGGATTTCAAAGACGGCGTCCTACGTGTCAAGCGGAGAAGAGCTGGTGCTTCATGGGAGGAGTGAGAGTTGATCCGTTGCTGTTGGCTGAAGATGTAAGCGTACCTGAGAGGGCTGAAACCATTCTGGAGAGCTCGCCTGGACGGGAGTGCGAGCAGTGGGGACGTGGTGATGTTCGAGCCCAAACTTCATGATGAGAAAATTGGACGAGGATTGCACTAGGGAAGACCTTGTTGCGTGCTGAACAAATTTGTGCCGGTAAGGGTCATGAATGTCATTATTTCCCAGTGACCTTGAAGAAAGGAACAATTTTGGGGCACTGCTCGTCAGTTTCATCTGTGATCCGGGGCGTACGAGGTACGATTAGCCAACCCAACAACTTGCCCACAGAACTAGAAAAATTAGTTGCCATCTCTTCCAAAGACATAAAACCAGCTCAACAGCCCAAACTAAGAGATTTAGTCAAAAGTACCAAGACATCTTCGATACCGGACAAGGAAAAGGGGTCGAACTATGTGGTCCAGCACAAAATTGATACTGGAGGTGCTCGGCCGATCCGGCAATCAGCAAGAAGACTTCCCTCTTGCCAAGAAGGAAGAGGCTGACAAAATAGTCAGCGATATGGGAAAAGAAGGTTATCGAACCATCTGACAGTCCCTGGTCCTCTCCAGTCGTACTGGTGAAGAAAAAGGATGGATCGACACGCTTTTGTGTAGACTATCGCCAACTTAATAATGTCACGAAGAAGGACAGTTACCCTCTCCCGAGAATAGATGACACCCTAGACACGTTGGCTGGTTCCACGATTTTCTCGACCCTTGATCTGAAGAGTGGATATTGGCAAATGGAACTGGCTCAGGAAGATCGAGAAAGACTGCTTTACCATCGGCTCAGGATTGTGGCAGTTCACCGTTATGCCATTCGGGCTCTGTAATGCTCCCGCCACATTCGAAAGATTGATGGAGACAGTGCTGAAGGGACTCTCATGGAACACGTGTCTAGTGTATCTCGACGACATAATTGTGGTCGGCAGATCGTTCGAGGACCACGTGAAAAACTTGGAGGAAGTATTCCTGCGACTGAGGAACTCCGGATTGAAGCTGAGCCTTAAGAAATGCCATCTGTTCCAAAAGAAGTACGATACCTCGACCACGTTGTCTCTGGGAAGGAGTAGCAGTGGACGACCAGAAGATCAAAGCTGTTAAGGATTGGCCCATCCCAAAGACATTCACCAACTTCGAAGTTTCCTTGGTTTATGCACATACTATCGCCGATATGTGCTGGGATTCCCAACATCGCTAAACCACTGACCAAGCTCACGGAAGGCCGAACAAAGTTCCAGTGGTCCGAAGAATGTCAAGACTCATTCAGGAAGCTGAAAGGAGCTTTGATCAACGCACCTATACTGAGCTATCCCCTACCCAAAGGGAAATTCATTTTGGATACGGACGCCAGCAACTTGGGACTTGGAGCTGTCCTATCTCAGATCCAGGAGGGACAGGAGAAGGTCATTGGTTATTTCCAGCAAGACGCTTAGCAAACCAGAGCGCAATTACTGTGTCACCAGGCGAGAGCTGTTAGCTGTTGTAAAGGGAGTGGAACACTTCTACAAGTACGTGTATGGAAGAAGATTCCTGTTGAGGAACTGACCATGCAGCTCTCAAATGGCTCTTACAGTTCAAAAATCCTGAGGGTCAAGTAGCACGTTGGATCGAGAGACTCCAAGAATTCGATTTCGAGATCGAACATCGAGCCGGAACTAGCCATAAGAATGCAGATGCCTTGTCGCGAAGACCATGTCCAGATGATTGCTCACATTGCCGACGAGCAGAGAGAAAGAAGCAACACTTTGTAGAACCGCGGCAATGGATGACAACTGGAATGACAGCAAAGTCAGAAAGACCAAGAGAGGACCCGACCTTGGCTTAGTCGTCAGCTGGAAGAAGGGCAATCGAGAGACCATCATGGCAGGAAGTCGCAGGTTACTCGCCGGCTGTTAAGTCCTGTGGGCACAATGGAACTCTCTTATTCTGGACAATGGGATCCTGAAACGTGTGTTGGAGGCCGATATTGGTGGGGAAGACAGACGCCAAATAATTGTTCCCAGGAACAGAAGAGAGGAAGTGCTGCGGGAAATCCATGATGGAGTCGCCGGAGGACATCTGGGAGTGACGAAGACCCTGCAGAAAGTGAGGCAACGGTTTTACTGGGCCAATTGTCAAGCTGACGTCAGGACTGGTGCAGGAAGTGCGCTGTATGCGCTGCTAGCAATGGACCTCGAATACGACCCAAGGCCCCGATGCGTCAGTACAACGTAGGCAGCCCGTTCGAGAGAATCGCCATTGACATCGCCGGCCCGTTTCCCGTATCCGACCACGGGAATAAATACATCCTTGTGGCAATGGACTACTTCAGTGAGTGGGCGGAAGCCTATGCCTGCCCAATCAGGAAGCCATCACCGTCGCCGACGTCTTGGTGAAAAGTGGATATGTCGATTCGGTATTCCAATGGAGCTGCACTCGGATCAAGGCAGAAATTTCGAATCAACCTTTTCCAAGAAATATGTCTACTGCTGAACATCCGCAAGACAAGAACCACGGCCCTACATCCGCAGTCCGATGGAATGGTGGAACGGATGAACAGGACGATCAACCGCCACTTGTCCAAGGTTGTCTCTGACCATCAAAGAGACTGGGACCAGTATCTTCATTTGTTCCTGATGGCCTATCGATCCGCAGTACACGGAGTCAACCGGTCAAACTCCTGCTAGTATTATAATGGGCCGAGAACTGCGACTGCCTTGTGACCTGAAGTTTGGGATACCGCCAGGACAAGACACTGCGGAGAGGACTACGTCAGCAAACTTCGGCAGAGAATGGACGACATCCACGAACGAGTCCGGTTGAACATCCAGAGTGCCAGCGATAAAATGAAAGACCTATGACATCAAGGCCGACGCTGGAGGATTTAAGGTTGATGACCTGGTTTGGCTGTACAACCCCAAACGTCGTCGTGGACTATCACCAAAGTTGGGAACTCGTGGAAGGCCCGTATAAAATCGTGAAAGGATAAACGACCTTGTGTACCGAATCCATAAGCCACCCCGAGGGAAACCAAGGGTCGTCCATTTCAACAGGTTGGCCCCTTACGCTGGAAACCATGACCAAGTTCGCACCCTCAAGCCACCGGAGGATGATATGACGTTCGAGAAGTTTATGTCCTTGTATCCAAACGGACAAAAAGTTCTACATGGGATTACTAGAAAAGAGTCACGAGAACCAATCCCAGGCGCCTGCTGACTACGCACTAGCGCACTGTGTGCAGAAGATCTTCGAATGTCCAGGGGCATTGCCGTAGTGTTCTCCAAGAAATTTGGTCAACTCCAAACACTGCGGGAGCAGAATCCAGAAGTTGGTGGGGTGCTACAGTTGAAGAAAGGCCAGAGAAACATCTACTACCTAGTTACCAAGAGGCATTCCCAAGATAAACCGTCCTATGAAGATGTCTGGAAGAGTCGCACCAAACTAAGAGATACTATGGTGGACCAGAATCTGGCGGATCTAGCAATTCAAAAACTATCCTGTGGTATTGATGGGTTGGACTGGAGAGACATAAGAAGTATGCTGGAGGCGATATTCAGAACCAGCGGCGGCAGGATTTTAGTTGGCTGTAACCCTCTTACACGACCGAGTCTGAAGACCGTGGAGTGTTACTTCCATCGAACTTCACGGTGCAGATATGGGAGTCATGCAGATATCGTCACACTCAAGGGATGGAAATTTCGGGACGAAATGTCTTTAAAAGGGGCAATGTAACGAACCTAGGCCGGACCTGTCGCCTCGCGTGTTGCCGTCGACAGCGATGAGATCATCCCGGAGATATTCGAGAACCATCCAGTCGCTCTCCCGCGGAAAACAACGGTCAATATTGGAAACAATTGGAACATGCCGTCGCCAACTGCCGGAATTCGAAAGATCGGGAATCCTGTGACGGAGATAAATAGGTAGCCCTCAAGATGGCACGGACAGTCTGAACGAGCCCATACGATCGAGCTATTCAGTAGCGTAGTAATATAAATTAAGTTGTAGATTAAGTGTGAAATAAATTATTAAAACCAAGTTAAGTTTATTCACGTTACAGTATATTCTAGTCTGAAGAAAGTGTTTTGCGACATATCTAAAGCTTTTGACTGTTACATAAGCTTCATCTCTACAGCTTCAGAGGACGAAGCTTCAATTGGTTCGAATCCTATCTGAGTGAAAGAACCTCTCAGCTTTTGGACACTATTTTGGCAGACAACACGACTATCTTATCGCAAGAACTCAAATTACCTTCATATAGCAGAGTAAAACATTATTTTGGAATCCTGGAGAACTCCATGGATTTTCCCAAAACCTTCTGATATTACTTAGAAATTGCTTGCAGAAAAAAGTTATGAACTAATATTCGTGCGCTGCTTGTTTATTAATTGTTTAAACAATGAAAAACAATTTTGTTAGGCAAATTTTACCCAAATTGATGCTATAGGAGTTTTTGAGGTCGATGAACCTGAATATGATATTGAAAAAACGATGGCATGGTCAGTCGTAGAGGTAGGTGAATGATAATTTACAGCTACCTATTTTTTATTTATGTGTACATCTCGGAGAAAATTTTTTCGGGTAAAAGTTGTGGAGCTGATGAAGCTCTATCAAACAACTTATAGTTTGCCGATATTGGGTATGGAAATGAAATATTGCGATTTTTTTTAAATCTTTCAACAGCTGCCATTTTGAGACTATTGGACCATTTCGAATTAGCCGAGGTATTCATGAGAAGTATTTTTGTTTCATTCGGTTGAAAAATGTGGCCTCCATTCAACAAATTTCGTTATATCCCATATATAAGTTCCAATATCACATTTTAAACTAGAGTTTTTGAAGCCTGGCCTAAAAAATTAAAATTTGTAATTTTTTAAAATTATTCAATATTTTGAGCTCTGTATTTTTCGAAACTTTTTTTTTAATTGTCCCATTTTTATTTGTTATTTTGAGAGTAATCTGTGAAAATTTCAGATATTTATCTTGAAAATAAAAATAAAAAATAGATTTTAGACAGCATTCTGCCTTGACGTAATTTCATTCACGTACTATTCCCATACATATTTTTTTCACTTTTAAGAACATGACTTCTCGTTAGCTGCATTTTCTTCTTTCAGTTAAATTTTTGATATGTTAATTTAATCAATTAGATCAAAAGTTATAACAAATTTAGTGTAAAGCATTCGTGGCTGCGTGCTCCTCCAGTGCTGCATTTCGAGTCGCCGCCTCACATTTTTTCGCACGTAAAGCAAAAAATTCTGCAGCTTAAGTTTTATTTTGAAGAAAAATTGTATTCACCTTTTTATGTAAAATTTTCCATTTTGCGGTGGCACCATTATTTATTAATTTTTTTTAATATTCAACATAAATGTAATTTGGTAACTTATTTGTTAAATAATAAGTTAAGCACACACTTATTTACGGTTGGTAACTTTTTATATGTTGTTCCTTATATCATCACTAATGTACAGTAAAAAGTTCCCACAGTCCCCTAATTTTCTGAAGCTAAAATCTAATATTACTCCACTACTAGTAAAATGACTCGTATAGGTATAAATTAATTTGAATCTTCTCTGAACTACCTTTGCCCCTTGTAATCATTTTTTCATCTTGTGATTGTAATGTATCTAGTAACTAGCAAGTCAAATAATTTTATTATTACTTTTATATTTATTTTTTATATTATATATATTTTGTATAAAAAATTTCCCATGAGATGACAATCTTCTGACTAAAAGTATTGGAAAATTCTAAATATAGTGGATATTTTCTTCCAAAGAGCCATGGACCCTCTGTGACGGTTCGGAATTCACTAGCCAAAATCAAGATATCTTCATAGAATGAAGAGTCCACGCTTACTTGTGAAATTCATGTGTTTATTAAAAAGTGATAATTATCCCAATCATAGTCATTAGCCTTATCAATCTTGGGAGTGGACCTTGTTCTTCCGAACAACTGCTTGGTTTAGATCACTCTCCTTCTCCGATTATCTCATGTGGGGCGTTACTGAAAAATAAAAGAGAAGCATTTAAATAAATGTTTTCTCCCCTCACCTTTGTTAGTAGGGCTCACCTTTTCCTGAGAAGTCATTCTAAGATAGCTGGAAGCAGCCTAGACTGTCGCACACCAGGATTCATCGATTTCTCAACTTCATCAACAGATTTTATGATATCTACAATGAACTCTCTGATTTTGTTCATATCAGAAGGTTGTTAGAGAGGTTATAGTCCGGCAGAGATGGGCAGTGAATGGCTTGGTAATAGTTTGTATCGTAAAGTTTAATGGAACAATGTCATCGGGGATATTTTCCAATCCCCTCAATTTTCAAGTTAATTCATCATCTAGATACATCAGTCCACTCTCCTACCTTTTCTCATTCCTTCGTGGAAGTTTCCATGATCCCAAAAAGGCCATTTAAGAAATCACTTTGAAAAGACTTCAAGAAAATCAGATTTTTGACAGACGGATGTAAACTCATCCAGTATGAAGCGACCACTTTGGCCTTCCCTACCTAACAAACCAATTTTTCTCGAAGATACCCGAACCATTGTCTAACTGTGGCTATTAATAGAAATTCCATAGGGCGTACCAAATTATTTGGTATAGGCGAACGAGTTTTGGCGGACGAGTTTGTGATTATGGTCCGATTCGATTCAAAATTGGTATGTGGGAGTTTTCGGGTCGGAGATTGTGAATTTTTGTCAAAATTGAATAAATAACTGCACTACCTATTTATTAATCAACCAAACCTAACCTCTCAAACGCTGCATGACAAGACACTGGTGAAGATTTGCCGTAGCATAAGCAGCCATTCAAATCGTATCCACTCGTGTTTTCCCTCTCTACCTACCAAACGGTCGTTTCAATACTGGACGAGCTATAGTAAGTTTCGGGATTTCATCTCATTTTCGCGCCAACTGTTCTAGGCGGATCTTGTTCGTAGAACTGTAATCTTGTAAACGATCAATTCACAATTTTTGCATGAAGTAATGTTGACAGAAAAAGAAAATTTCTAGGTTAGAAGTTTGACATTTTGCGTGACATAAACAACAAACATTCCTTAACCGCGCCATCTGCTGTGAAGTTCTAAGCAGAATTTAACGTTTTCATTTATTTGTCCCCAAAATTCTAAACAAAATCGAATCAATGAATACACCAGGGTTTTAGGCATCTTAGTTTTCAGCAAACTTGACCCATTGTTTTTCTTCAGATTCTGATATTTTTCTTTTATATTCCTGGGTCATTGCCATACAGTTGAATTCGCTTTCAATCAATTTCCATGAATTCTCCTTCTCTTCCACGTTACCGCATTACTTTTTTGCACTCGATCACATTTTGTACTTCTTTATTAAAGAAATAAGGCAATGTTCTTCGCTTTTTAAGAGTTATTTCCCCGCTTAGACATCAAAATACAAATAATAATCATCATAGAACGTAAACAATGAAAACTGGTAGTACCAACTTCAAGAACTATAACATCTAACCTCGTTAACTAACATTGAGTCGACATGTGATTATGAAAGACATGGTCATAGATTAACCTGTAGTTGTCAGTAACGTAATTCCAACAGTTAACAGTCGATTGGGAAACCGCGCTTAAAACATACGAATACGTGGTCTTTAAGACGGTATAAGAAGTCATTATGTTAATTTTATGACTCTATTGCTACTTTGGACAACAAAGGAATATACTTTCTCGCTCTGGGGCGGAGCGTTACACGAACCCGAAATGTTGCCTCGGTTTTAGAAGCACCCCGGTGATAGAAATAGTAGGGATCTGTAAAAAACAAATTTGTTTTCTTTAACTTCGTTCTGTTATGATTTAAAATTTATTTAGGAATATCATTGATTTCAAGCTCATGGTATATAATAATAATAATAAATAAATTCTATTTCAAGGAATGTCATATATATAACAGACTATAAGGCCATTAACTAAAACAATCTCAATACATTTAAGATTATGAGATAAATTGGCAGAAAGATAATCATTGATTGAGTTGGTTCAATCTCCAAGTAATATACAATTTTTTTCTTGGGAAAAGAGACACTTTTTCATAGTTCTTTTTTCTGGTAGTTTGTTTGTAAATTTTATGAGTTTAGAAGCGCTTTTTTAGTGGATGCTAATTTATGTTGAGGATAGTTGTAGAAAGTATTCCTTGTACTGTATTTAGACTTTGGGTTTAGATACTCAAACTGAATTTGTTTTTGAAAGGAATATAAACATTCTTATGAATATTCCCTAGAAGGTTAAAATTTTACTAGTTCTAGATTTTCCCTCAAGAATCCCAACTTTCAGTCTAAAGAGTTCTTAGAATATTTTTTGAACTGTAAAACTGTGTTTGAATCCCTCTATTCCCCTAGAAAATTATACCATACCGTATTACAGATTCTACAGTTGCATGATATATAGTTTTGATGGTGACATAATTCGTATAGTTTGCAATAATCTTCAGGCTGTAACAGGCCGAATTCAGTTTGGTGGTGATATACATAACGTAATGGTCCCAACACAAGACATCGTCAATTTGCATTCCCAAAAATTTTTCGTTTTCTGATATATCTAAAGTGGTTGTATTCATTTTTTAATTCGTGGGCTTTACAAATTGCGGCCTATTTGTGGTGATAAGCATTACATTTTTTTGTTTTCATTTTAAGTCAATTTGTTTATTGAAACCAGCCAGATGCAGAGTGTAAGTAACGTCTTTAGGTTATTTATTACTTCTGGAAAATGTTCGCCATGAATCAAAAAATTAGTATCTCTGCATAGCATTGAGTTATATTTTTCTGAGTTGATATTTGACTAAATCATTTACATAAATAATAAATAGAATTGGTCGGTTATCTTCCTTGCGGGACGCCAATGTTGAAAGGTTTCTCATCTGATTTAATGATGCAATTATTTTTTTGTGATAATGACCCTTTGTTTTCCCATCAAGGAGGTACGATCGGAACCAATTCAATGCAGGTCCTCTAACACCATATTTCTCAATTTCTGCAGAAGAATTTGTATTATATAGTATGCTTTGAATAGATAATGGAGTTGGTACGTAGGCAGACATTTCTGTGGAATCTACTGTGAAATCTAACCTAAAATTTTGGCAAACTGACTGACGAATGGCTCTTTTTCCTCAAATTGGGAAAAAATTCCACACTTGCAGCCCTTTACTAGTAGTCCGGTAGGGACAAACATTACCTACCTACATTAAAATACATGTAGTAAAACATCAAAAAAATATTTTCAACAGAAGACGACGTTCCAAACCAAATTAAATTTGCAAATGTGAAGGATAATACTATTGTAGCAACTTCAAATCTTGGTTGCTTGTCAAAATCTTACAATTTCCGGAAAAAAAGAAATAATTCAGTCAGTACGCGGTTTGGTTATTAAAACCCACTGTCCCCCAGTTACGACATCCGATAGGCATACTGACGTTTTCTATCAACATATTTTTTTTGCACTGTTCATACATACGAAATTGTTTTTTTTCCGGGCGTCTCGAACTAGTTATAAACGTAGGGATATTTCTCTGTAACTAGTAACTTTATTGTAGTAACATGAATTTGAGGTTATTTTTCGTAAAAAAACAATATAATCAATCAGATGAATGTGAATATTTTGAGGAGTACGAAGAAGCATGTGAAGGTGAAGGGTATAGTTAATAAACAATCTATACAGTTTTAAAGAAATTTTTACAAATTGAATTATTTGTAGGAAACTGATGATCTCGAAGTGCAGGAAGTGAAAATAGAGGAACTACTAATTAACTCTTTTGAAGCCAGACCTCTTCTGTGGGATTGTCGTCTCCCATTAATTCAACGTTCTCAAACAATAATAGACAATTATGGCTGGAGTTTATCGACAATTTGGGGTAAGTAAGCTCATTTTCAGTGGTTAATTTAGTTTCGGGAGGAAAGCAATAAATCCATTGCCTCAACAACCAGAGTTACTATTTTCCTTCCATGTATGTTTATTTGAGAACAACCAGAGTTTTCAATGAAATATATCTAATGTCCAAATGGAGGAATCTACGAGATACATATTTTCGAGTGAAAGATAAATATGAAACTTACAAAAAGTGGATCAGCTGCGAAGAAAAAAGTCGGGAATTTCTACGAAACATGTCATTTCTATGGAAAGGTGAATATGAAACTTAAAAAAAGTGGATCAGCTGCAAAGAAAAAGTCTGGAGTACTATAAAACATGTCATTTCTAGGGAAAAGGTGAATATGAAACTTAAAAAAGTGGATCAGCTGCAAAAAAAGTCTGGAGTACTATGAAAACATGTCATTTCTATGGCATACCTTAAATCATAGAATGTGAGTTAACAAAATAGATTTTTTATGAGTTTACCTATTTATTTATTTTGGGACAATTGGCATCACCTGATGAAGTAAAAGAATAGAAAAAATAGGATCTTCATCAAAACAGAAACAGCAGAAATGGCAATTATTAATGCAATAGAAAAATAATCCAACCATTCCCGCTGCTGCCTCCTCCATCTCTTTAAGCCACAGAAGTAGATCCTATATGCCAGAGAATCAATCAATCAATACAATACAATACTTTCGGAAAACAGATATCAGGTCACTATGAAAAACAGTCAATTGATATGCCGAAAAGGTCGAGAATAACGAAAATAGAAGAAATCAAAATTGGAACAATATAACATATACACGGACAACATTGCCCTTGGATTTAATAAATATTTTTTCAAGGAAAAAAAAAACAATTAAAACCAGAAACCTTTCAATAAACCCAATAGATTTATTGCCTACAACGGAGAAGATGAAGTAGAAAGCATAATACGAAAACCAATTCAGAACAATGCACCGAGAATAACAATATAACTATTATTATTATCAATGTACACAAAAACTCTAGTTCACTCAATCAATGAATATTTTGCAAACGGCAGCTTTCTGGGAATATTGTATTCAGGAGCATCATGAAGGCGTTAAATAATCTTAACTGATCTTAACTCGTACAAGTTTTCATTAACTTCGGGTTGGTCAAACAACTAAGAAAGCGGTTAAAAAACAATTTTACAAATTTTTTACAATCTGAACAACTTACTGAAAATAAAAATCTGCTTTGGGGAAATATCGTTGGCAATACATCTTGAAACAAATATTCAGTTGCAATAAAGGTCTATCCCCAATTACCGCAAGCTCCCCCCCGTTATACAAAATTCAACAAAATAAAAATCAGAGGGTAGATAACTCTAAATATCTAGGAGGGAAAATGAAAGATTCATGAAATTGGACATTCACAATATTTCATCAGTTGTAAAGAAATTGAGATGTACGAAGGCGTAGAAGTGCCAACTTTTTTTATTTTACAATTCCGATTTACAAGTCGGAATTCACGTATCTCAATTCCCACTTTTATCTCGAATTCGACTTGTAAGTCGGAATTCCGACTTGTAAATCGGGAAATTTCCGACGTGTATCTGAATCCGACTTGTAATCGAATTCGACTTTATCTCGGATTTCCGACTTAGTCGGAATTCCTATATAATCGGAATTCCGACATCAAGTCGGAAAATTTGACTTACAATCAAATTCCAATCGAATTCCCACACAAATCAATTCCGAGATCGAAATTCCCACTTACAATCAATTCTAGACGCTTTCAACCTAACTTCAATATTCATAATAATCCTGTTTGAAACCTATCGAACATATATATATATATATATTATAATATATATATATATATATATATACATAAACATGACAGAAATGTATATTAGCAGTAGAATGAAAGCAGTTCGATATCCAAATTTATGGTCTAGAGTCAGAAGTTTTCGGTTTAAAAAAAGATATGAGGGAAACCCGGCAGTGTCAAAACGCAAAAAAAGGCAAAGTAAATTCATTTTATTTGGGGTATGGGGTTACAGTGCAATGTACATGATAGAAAGAATATAAAATACACAATACGTATAACAGAAATTTTAAATATAAACAGAGAAACTTCAAATATATAAGGACAAACATAATTTTATGACAAACTATAGTTACATCCGAATTGCGTAGCCATTCAATTGCCTCTTGCGCTTTCTAAAATTTTTTCAAAGGTCATAATCGTAGGAACGGTTAGGACATTCTGATATATATTTGGGGGGATAGTTTGCCGCGGAGATCCACAATCACATTGGGGATTCTGCCCCCCATTTTTAAGGAATCCAATTTCCCCCAACCTGTTCTAACTCGGTTGAGCTTTGACCAAGTCGGTGCGGTAGATCCGTTAAACCTGCTTGGGTCATCTTTTTGAATGTAGTGGTCTCCCGTATCTGCCCATATGGTAATCCATTTATTAGTC